>CM033640.1:3288050-3541366 GCA_019453435.1 Rhinogobius similis | reverse complement strand
AGATTCTGTAAGGTCAAGGCAAAAAACAGAAAAGGCAAGCGAGGGACTGTTCTCAGAAGAGTCCAGTGCTTTTTGTTGCAGTTGTCTGGAGGTGCAACATAAAGAAACTCCGCTTCAGGGAGTTCAGAAAAAAGCTGTGCAGCGTTCAGAGTATCACTTGTGGGAGGGAAACAAAGACGAGCAAGACTTGGCCAAAAATAAACTCTCCAAAATCAATAACTCTGGGGATTATATGACGCCGTCCAAACCCTGGGATGTCCACACTGACAAAGAAAACTCATCCTTCATCTTAGGAGGCGTTTATGGAGAGTTAAAGACACTAAGTTCTGATAAGAGCTGGGCTGTGGTACCACCAACTCCAGGCCAGCCTAGTCTACTCCAGTGTGCTGCTGCGGCTGCTTCAGGCTCCGATATGCTTACCATCACTGGCACTGATGTCTTCATGAACACAAGCAGCTGCTTTGCCCCGGGACACCGGCCCCTGTGGAGGCCTCTAGTGTCTTTCGGCCACAGTGACCAGGCCATTCGAGGAGGAGGTGACGCCATAAATAAGGGATTTTCCTTCATCTTCCATGAAGATTTGCTTGGAACATGCGGAGGGCTGTATGCTGAGGAACAGGGTTTGGGATACCCTTTTGCACCCTTCAACCTAAACAATCCATTTTCCCAAGTTCTCCATGTAGAGTGTTCTTTTGAGCCAGAGGACATAGCTTCATTCAGTCCAGGCTTTAAGCCCAAGTCCATTCTATGCTCCGACTCTGAGAATGAAGCCTTCCACCCACGCATTTATGGCATCAATCGAACACAGTACAGGGCCATCCGCATTTCTCCCCGCACTCATTTCCGCCCCATCTCTGCCTCAGAGCTGTCTCCTGGAGAAGTGAGCGATTCTGAGGCTGAAACGGACAAAGAGGAGATGAGCTTTCCCGTCCTGGCTCCGGTGGATGTGTTTGATGATCCACAGGCAGATCTGAAACCTCTGGAGGAAGATGCTGAATGTGAGGGCCCTTATTATGGCAAGTCAGAACTGGAATCTGGTAAATTCTTACCAAGATTAAAAAAGTCTGGCATGGAGAAGAGTGCCCAGACGTCTTTGGATTCTCAGGAGGGTTCCAGTACCCTCTTGCCCATTGCTGAGCAGGAGATCTGCTCAGACTTAACCACAACTGTGGCGACTGGAGGTGGACACGCAGACACCTCAGCCTTGAAGATGGATAAAGAAGAATCTTCAGGAGAAAAGCAGTCCAGCCTGTGTGCTCCAACCAGTCACATCCCAAAATATGGGATTGCTTATGACTTTGTTGGAGAACTGCCAGAGGTGGGAACCCATTGTTACAGTTGTTAGTGTTGTGTGTTCTGTCCTTTAAATAACTACATTCCTTATTTCTTTTCAGTTCCCCTTGTTAAATATAGGGGGGCAAGGAGGAACTGGCAGTCACCAGGAAGAGCGCTGGTGGCAGAACAAACTCTGTTCCCCAATTTTCCCTGGATCTCAGTGTACAGGTAAATTATCTCTCACACATCACTCTCAAAATGAATACAATGAATGGGAAGAATCCCTTTGCATTATTACAGTTAAGCTTGTTAGTTTGATTATTTCAAGATACAGCCTTTGATTTTGATATGGTGACTTTCCGCATAAATCCGCAGCACAGCACCAAAGCACTAAAATGTAGTGCTTCATCACCCTGTTAAATATACTGAGTATGTTGAAGTCAAATAGTAAATCTTTTCTGTTCTTTTGTCTTTAGGGAGCAGCAACATTTGAAATCTCCCCCGCTGCTGAAGATGCCTGTTGTTGCTGAGTGGGGCATTTTGAGACTGGATTTCTACCAGCAAGGTGTAGGGTCATCTCAGAATGAATATCCTAATATTGGCTAATATTCTGAGACGGTCAAAAAACCTTACCTTGCTGGGCTTTCATTTACTAACGTAATCCTTTTGTAATCAACAATCAGATCAAAAAGTGAGTTAAAATAGGAATACAAAAATATGTTATGTGTTTGAGTGAAACATTGTGTGGGACATCTATTTTTAATTTTTTTTCTCTCTACACTGGTCCTCATTCAGACCTCACAGTTGATTGTTAGGGATAATCCTCTGTTCTGTCCTTGTCAGTTAGGTTCCCACCATTTTTACTTTTGAACTAGGATTTTGCTAGTTGGTTGTGTCTGAATGGTTGTGCATGTATGTCCGTCCAGTTGCACTCTTCTCGTGGTGAATTTACTATGTGGGGGAAAAAAACAACACTGCATCCTGCATTCTCCACCTCGTGCTCAGAAAGAATAGAGCAGGTTGAAGTTTTTGAGATGTCCAAATTTTTTGTTCTATGGTTTGATTGCCTTTTTGAATGTGAGGTTGAGAATGAGTGCAGCTTTTGCTCTAACTATCGCTAAATCCCCTGGTGTGATAAGTGATCATCAATGAATCTGATTTTTGAATGGTGATAGTCTTTAATAAGCTAGTAGCATAGTACGGTTTGTAAGACTAAACAATATTAAATAAAAAAACAAAAAAACAAAAATAAAAGAAAATGTTTCGTTGGCAGAATACTAATCAACTTAAAATGCAATGCAAGGAGAACATTTTTGTTTAATGGCCCACCATCAAAATAAGCCATTTATTTGCTAAAACTTGTTTTGCAATGCTAAAGGAAACTCAGTAATGTTACTTCCCGGTCATTTCTTTTTCTATGGTACAGACTATTGGTGCTATGTTTTAAAATACAACTCTGAAGTTACCTTTGCAAAATTTAGTAACTAGCGTAGCAAGTGTTTATTTCTTGTCCATCTAACTAGCTTAAGATGATTTGGGTCTTTTTTTAAAGATTTGGCTACGCTTAATTTTTTAAAAGGTTTTTCTTCGGTGCAAAAACAAATTCTGCAGACATTTAGCATGTTTACCAAAAACTGCATCAAAACTAAATTAAAACTGCTTTAAATTAAATCAATGCTTTCACAGACAAATTGAGTGCCAACCTAGAAACTACTTAATTTAACTAAGAAAAGTGAAATGCTCATGTACACAGCTAATGTGGTTGCGCTACCATGGATATGCACATGCTCAGTCACTACATGATACAGTTGTTGTGGAAAAGCCCATGTTAAATATTTATAAAATCATCAAAGTTCTGTGTTTCAGAACTCCGTATGGACAAAGGGGAAAATGCATATAAGGTGTTTGAAAACATTTCTGTTTTTTTTTTTTTTTAAGGAAGTTCAAGATGTACAAATAGTGGAGGCAGTCCAAACCAAAAATCTAATGTTTCCTTTGCTTCTTCTCACATGGGGTGTTTTTTTTTTTATTTTGGTTTACATTATTGTGTTGAACTATAGTGTCATTTTGTGTGTGTTTCAGAGTTCAAATTGTTCAGGATATAGTTCAGACTTGTATAACTTGTAAGTGTGTGTACAAACACATTTACACTTGTGCAGATGCACACCTTTAATTTGCTATCAATTGGCCCTCACAGCTTTGGGGGTTGTGAATGCTTTTCGCAACATTGTGCATAGTTCTGCAAATGAATGCATTTCCTCTTGCTTCCATCTAAAATGGTACAGCAATTGTGTTCCAAATGAAACTGAACACTTTTGAAATATCTGTATTGACAGTGTATTGTTACAGCATAGATGAAAGCACAGGCAAAATCACTTAATCGCAGTAATCTGACAATATTCCAATGCACTGTCACAGGTGCTTTTTGTTGGGGTTAAGTTTGTGTGAGACTTGGAAAAACTGTCCAATGAAAAATTTAAAAAGGGGGGATCTGTTTTTGGTGTGGGTTTGAATTATTTTCTGTATGCAGGACTGTTTGAAAACTTCAAAGGACTGGTGACTCATTGTAAGTTTTGTGAATTCTCCAACTTAGAGGATTTGGTTGGAGTCCAGATCTGACCATGTCAGAATACTATCTGGTTAAAAATGGTGCATGTCAAACTTACTGCATCAAGCACTCAGGAACTTTTTACATGCATATAGTCCTAGTTTTGCATTCACATTCATTCCTGTGACGGTGCATTGGTGGTTTTTTTTTTTTTTTTTTTTTTTTTGGAAAAAAAAAAAAATCTCTGTCGAGAGTAGAAGTTGATGACTGTAATTGTCCGTCCTTTAGACCTGTAGTTCTGAGGAGGAAAAACAAACAAAGCCATTGTAGGTTGCATATTATGATGCAAGGGGAATTTAATTAATTTAAGTCCTATGCAATACCTTGGCGCATGTTTAAAAAATATATATGATTTTATTTATATATGTATGTGTATGTGTATGTATATATATGTATGTATATATATATATATATATATATATATATATATATATATATATATATATATATATATATATATATATATATATATATATATATATTATATATATTATATATATATTATATATAATAAAAAATCAAGTCATCTGGGTCAGCTAGCATGTACTTTTGAGTGCGGGACATTGGTGGAAAATAAACACATCTGTGGAATGTCTCAAACATGCAGCATGCAAATGTCACACTCCATTTTGGTTTGGATGAAGAATATTTTGATGAGAAGAAATATATGATCAACATTTTGAAATGATTGTGTGTGTGTAATTTTGCACAGTGAAATGTGCAAAATTACGATGCACTTAGACTAGAGTGGCAAGGAATTCATCACCTTTCACCATTTTAATTCTTCCATTGAACACCTGTGTTGAAATTGTATACAGAGAATGCAAGGTTTGAATGACACTGACAGAGCTTGCTTGCTCTGAGCTGCATCATCCAACACTGACAAAAAAGTTTGTCTTTTCTTTCCCATTTAGATGAGGTTCCTTCAACCTGCCATCTCTGTTCCTTGAAAAATCTGTTCCCAAAAGCAGTGTTGTTCTAAGTTCATGTACACCATGAGTAAATTATTTTTGTTCCATTGTGGATTTCTTTAACATCTAATAAAGATAAACAAAAATCTAACTTGTCTGCCTTTATTCATCAGAAAAGGAGAACTTAATGTGCATAACTGACTTGCTTATTGGTAGTTTTGGTTCCTTGTGTTGACACTAGATGGCGGGAGTGGAATGCAAATTATAGAACGTTCAAGCTCCAAGAACACGTACTTTGCTTTACTCACCTATTAAAATCCACGGCTTTACAGTCGTAAAGAACAATACTATTCAGATAATTTGAAGGAAATAACCTGTAGAATTGATTTAAAATCATTGTTATTGAGTGAAAAGTGAACATTAGATATCAGTTAACTTCCACATTTTGTTTGCTGTAAATAAAATACCTGTTGGTTACCAGGTAGATAATACTACAGTATTTCAAAGTAAAAATTCTCAAGCTGGGGTGCCTCGTCCTTGTACCCCAGCTTGAAAACACTAAGCTGCTTTAAACAGCTCAGAAAAAGATTTAAAAAAAAAAAAAAAAAAAAAAAGATGAAATCAATACTTAGATAATACTTAAATCAATACAAAACTGGAAAATGCGAGAAATCCAAGTATTTTTATTTGTCGATTAATAATGCCTTTCTGTCAGGCAGCGCAGCCACAGGTGAATCCATCGACAAGAGGCGCATTCTTGACTCGATTACAAAGCACTCCTTATAGAAGTTTGTTTCAAAATGGCGGCGGAAGAGTCGAGAAAGGTATGAGATGTAAACGACACCGTATTAACTTAGGATATTTGCTTCTACAACCTTGAACACTCACCTGGATAATTAATTCCTCATCTTCGTACGATGTGAACGTCTCGAATCCTTGTTTTCAGTTCTAATTCAGGAGGTTTGAGGTAAAAAAAAAAAAAGTAAAATTGAGTGAGTGAGTTGGCATTTAAGCAGCATTTGAGATGTTTTGGTTTACCTACCTCTTCCACATAAAGGTTAAGGCTCGGCTCCTGACCGATACTGGTGCTGTTTGTGTACAGTAAGCAGCTCCGCGGAGGCTGGAGGAGCGGGTGGCTGTCACAAGCGTTAGGTAAAGTCCCAGCTCATCCGCATGGAGCGCGCCGAACAGCGGACACCTGCCTCGCACCTGTAGCGTCGAGTGCGACGGAGAGAGCGAGCGGTGGCGCCATGGCGAACACAAGGCACGGGCCGGACGAGCGTGGAGGACACACATGCTGTGGTGCGTACATACTACTCGTATTATAGCATGTTATACGTGAAATATAGTCTTTATGTGGAGATTACGCTTGCCTTGGAGTATTATACAGAAGTCGCAATCGAAAGTCGTCAGTAGCTGATTCTCTCTTGACCACATCGTGACGCAAAAAGAGCACTATGTAACTTTTCTGGGCAAGTGTCCACCTGCTTGTCTCCATGAAGATGTTGTGTTACCTAGAATGACTCATAGTATGGCATTCAACTTCTCTGTCTCCACGGAAGCAAGCAGATTAGGCCACAAAGCCAAATTACAGGTCAGATCTGTGGAGAGGTAAGCCTGTTCAGGGATGCATGTTTTTCATGGTATCTTCTTTGCAATAAATACACCTGTAATTTAAAATAAAGGAAGATCTGTAAATTCAATGCCATACCATAGAGCAGGGGTTCCCAAACTTTTGTGGCTGGGACCCCCAAAATAGCCATGCAACCCACTCGGGACCCCCAAAGTGAAATGAAAATTACAGTAGCAATAATTTTAAGTGTGAAATCAAGTTTAATACTGGTTATTTGAATAGTTTATTGTCTTAGTGGACCCTATTTCTCTAAACTATACTGTTTTTGATTAATAAAAAAGAGCAAATACAATGCCATATTAATTAAAGTGTTATCTTAAAATCATCTCGCGACCCCCAGCTCACCTCTCGCGACCCCCCGGAGGGTCCCGACCCCCACTTTGGGAACCACTGCCATAGAGTGTTCTAGGCAAAGCCTACAGTCTTAGTCAATTGTTTCCAAGTTTCCACTTTCACTTGCATCAAAATACTTGGGCTTACTTAGTTTCCCCAGGAGTTCCATAGGCCCTTTTCATGAAATGCTAGTTGCAGTGTTTTGGTTTGTCTTGGGCCATGTTAACTGGGGATGTGGGCGTGTCTTGCCTTATGTTTTCAAAGCAGGCAAAACATTGTCTTTGATATGTCTGCCCGGTGTTTTTCTGTCAACTCAAGCATTTCTTGATGTGCTGTGGACGTGGAGGCTCCAGTTTCAAGAAACGTGGCACTGCGTGTGGATTTAAACCCGACATTTCCCCAATTGATCCACACAATGTTGCTCCACTGAAAAAATATATTATGAAAAATCACATGGTCAACTATTTACCTGTGATAGACTTATGCTGAAGTTAATTTTCATCTTCCTAGAAGCGTATTCTTGTAACATCGGCTGGACCAGCTTGGGACATGCCGCTCTCTGGTTTAAATCCACACGCAGCATCACATTTCTTGAAATTGGAACCACAGCACACCGAGAGATGCTTGAATTGACAGAAAAACACCGAGCAGACAGATCAAAGACGACATTTTGCCTGCTTTGAAAACGCGAGGCAATCTACGTCACCTATCGAAGGGGTTCAGAACGCTCTGTTGGCGAGGGAGGAGGATAGGGGAGAGGATTTTCAATCGAGTATTCATCAAACAAACGTGAATCAAACTAAATGCTACTACAGGTATGTTTTTGATAATGGAACAATGTAAGAACATGGCTAAAAGCTCAAAAAAGTTAATTTTTCATAATATTTGTCCTTTAACATGTTGCCAGTGATTATTCAGCTGTTACTGATCTTTTTAAACTAGATTTTTTTTCTTGCAAGACTCGTCTAAGTCCCATAGTGAATGAATAGAGCAAGAGTTGGCGATCCACGCTTCTTATGGTAACCAGGTGCTAACGTGAAGAGGGCCTATTGTTGGATTCCCACTGATAGTAGTGGGGCTCTAAAGACAAAAAAAAACAGTTCTCCATTAAAATGTTATAAACGTGTGCATGCCATGTGGCTGCTCATGTTTGTTTGACGTTTAGGCAAGCACTCCCCAAATGGTACTCCCCAGTATGCTGCGAGCTCTTTACTATAGCCATCTGTGTACATCAAAGATTTAGCTTGCTTTATCCTAAGTCAATTTATGGAAGTTCCATTTTAAAGCATATTAAAAATGTGGTGTATGCCAATGCTTGATTATACGTCACAAAGATAAATTTCCTAAATTTAGTCATCATCTTCGAAATTAAAAGATCAATGTCTATAATAGACGTGTGTGTGTGGACTCTGGTAGAGGACCTGAGTTCAGAGATGGGTGAGACCACCCATGGAGGGTGAGAAGGGTATGTGTGTATATATATATATATATATATATATATATATATATATATATATATATATATATATATATATATATATATATATATATATATATATATGTGTGTGTATAGAAACAGAACACATAAAACAGAAACTTAGTGGATTTTTTTTTTATACAAGCAGGATGTAAAATCTACAGATGCGACAAAGAGAGCAATTTATGCTTCAGATCTCCCTGGGATATAATGACAATGCTTCAAAATTGACTTAATGGAGACAAACCCCCTGAAACGCCTGCTCCATGTGGATGATGCGCACTTTAATAAATATTTTTGCGGATTCACCAGATCTCAGCTCCAAATTTTTTTTTTTTCTATCATTGAATCTTATGTAAATCTGAACTAACTTCAGAGACCGAGCTCCCCTTGCAGCTCTCTTCTGAAATATGTGATTGCACCTCCTTATTTAAAAATAAATAAATAAAGAAGCTTTTGCATATTTGACTAGAAGTGTATCTTCTAGTCAAGTTGCGGAAAAAAAACAACAGGATTTCTCAAGAGAGTTTTCCGTCCAGAGATCGCACAGGGAGACGATGGGACCTTCATATGCCCCGAAAGTACATCTGCAACCACCAAACGGACTTACAAAATACATTTAATAAGATAAAAATGTTACTTAGTTCTGCTTTTAAGGAGGACCCCAGGAAGACTAGCGATCATTATGGGCAGCTAATGAGGATCCCAATAAAATGAAAAAATAAAATAAAAATAAGGTGGGGGACCCTACACCAGAAAAGTTGCATGCACCATTAAAATATTGCTCTATTCTACATAGTTGTTGAACTTTTTTTCCTATGGTACAGCCTTGGTAAAAATTTAAAATGCATAGTTCCCAGTAATGCAGATTTTATAGTACACAAAAAACACCACCAATTAATGAGCAAAATTTTAGTAACATGTTGGGGTTCCCTTTTCTACCATTGGCTAATTAGAACAGGAGCAGAAAAGGTGAGAGGGCATCATAGACTGATATCTACAGTCTATGGAGGGCATATGTTTATTTAAATAGAAGCTATAAAAATGGAGGAGTTGTATTTTTCTGTCGCACTGGAACCAGCTGGTGCACTAGTTAGGTCAGCCATTTGGACTTTCCTATAGGCCATCATAATAATGCTCTATCTCTGATGTGAACTATGCATTAATAATCCTCTTAGTTGGCAGGCATTAAACCTTTGTAGACTTTGAACATTGGAATTTTCTCACCCGCTTTCGTGATACTTTGCCCAGGAGATTATGATTTTGTATATGTTAAGAATTTGTAAAGATAGTAGTTTCTTTAAATGTGCTTTGCGTATTTTTTTTCACCTATTTATCTCTGAGATGCCATTGCTTTGCTTAGAATGTTCCACAGTAGAGCATAAAAATTGTTTACACGCCTCGAGTTTTCAGTAATCTGTGATGTTTTGGTATCGGATTGATCCTGAAGCCAGAGACACCACTGCAGTGACCACCGCTCTGAAGCTTCTCTGACCGCTCCCTCCCGGTCCTGAAGCCACTCCGCATCTGTCCTCCCCAGAAAACCTTGTAGGTTGTTTAATTTTGCGTTTCCGCTGCACGTCCTCAGATATGAGCTGTGCTATATAATAATAATAAAGCCTCATTTGTGTCACTTGAATAGACCTATAATAATGTATAGGAACTTGAAACCGTTCCGAAGGACAAATGTCCAACACCAAATATGTGCTGTATACGCTGTACAGCCTCCAGTGGACGCGCCACGGTCACGCGCACCTGTCGCAGCATTCATTCATAAAGTTAGTTCCACCTGTTCTGTTCTTCAGGCAGTGCGCGTCATCAGACTCACGCTCACACGCACATCTCACACAAACACACACAGACGCACACAAATATGAGCGCACTGCTCTGGGTGTGCGCTGCTTCCACTGGACATGAGCGGGACTCGGGACTGCGGTGTTTTAGTCTGACGTCGATCAGTTCATAATTTACCGTGTTACCGTGTGTTCTCTCCGGCTTCTCCGGCTCCTCCCACCGTCCAAAGACATGACTGTGTAGGTTAACTGGTAACTCTAAATTGCCCCTAGTGTATGAATGTGAGAGTGAATGGTTGTTTGTCCATGTCCATGTCTCTGTGTTAGCCCTGCGATGAGTTGGCCATTGTCCAGGGTGTACCCCGCCTAAGGCCCAAAGTCACTGGGATAGGCTCCAGTCACCGCGACCCCAGGAATGGGAATAAGCGGTAGAAAATGAATGAATGAATGAACAAGTCTGCTCTCTGCCCTGGCACTTACTGAGTGTATGCAGCAAGTAGATGTCACCTTGCACAATAGCAAATCAAACCAAAATCAAATTTTATTTATATAGCGCTTTTCATATATAAAATGTAACAAAGTGCTTTACAGTGCATTAAAAACATTCCCACATGGCATTTCCCTCCCAATCTCCCCCACAACCACCTGACCCCACACAACCAAACCCCCCACAGACAGTCGCCAATACACACACGTACACACACACGTACACACACACGTACACACACACGTACACACACACGTACACACACACACACACACACACACACTGTTTAGACTGCAGAAATGCTCAGAAAGAGTCTGGTGACGATGTAAGGACTTAAAACAGCAGAAGATTCTAGGATAAATTATGTACAAAATCGGAAAAAATTGTTGAAATAGTTTTCTTCACACCTCATCGTTTTTTGCCAGAATGCCGATTGCATTAGCCCCGAATAATGTAACCACCGCTGTCATATAAACAGGGCCTTGGAGATGAGGTGGCACCATAGGCATTCATAGACATGAAATTCTCAAGCTCTGCCCGTTGCTTAAACTCACGTGGCTCACCGATGCTAACTAGAGTTACGGCAAATCAAACATTCCTTCAAAAAATTAATGGTGATGCCATATTTGTGTCATTTATCTGGTGGTCTCACCAGTAACATGTAAAAGAGAATGTTTAGTATCACTAGATTTTTATCATAAGCACAACGTTCAGAATCTCAACTTAAAGTTGATTAGCCTTTACATCAGTGCCGGTTTCACACACCAAATATTGTCTAAAACACCAAAAGGTTGACAGTCAACAACGACAATTAACAAGGCTTTGACCTAAATATGGTCATTTGTGGGGGACTGGCTCTGGAGTTCAGTAAATCTTACCTGTCGTGGACTCGAATTTACTAATTTATATGGCTACGGGTGGTTACCAGGCCAACTTGCATATCCGATCTGCAGAGAAGCAACCCCTGCTCACAATAAGAATACTGTGGAACATTCCTGTCAATGCAATCTCCTCTACCTTTTAACCTTACCATATGGTCTTACTATTCTAAAACTGTTCAGGAATTTTCTTTGATTTTATTTATTTTTAATTAGTTTAATAATATCTGGGTTTTCTTTTTTTGACGAACAGTAGACTAAGGGGGAGCAGCATGCTCCTTCTATTAATGGGAAACACCAAATTAAACTAGAATTTAGAATTTGCACACAACTGGTACATTTCACTTGTAAAACATTTCGTTTTAGAGTCTGAGCCATGCAGCCTGAGTTTCTAGAGAATTATGGAGCGGTGTTCAGGTTACTGCAGAGTCCAGTTACAACCTGGTTACTGTGGGATTAGCTTTCACCTCCTTGGCATCCCTCACATATCTGTTATAAGTTTCATCAAAACTTTCACATTTTCTGACAAAGACCGTTCCCACTTAGACTAAAAGTGCCCGTACCTGATTTTTACTGTTGTGACATGCGAAAAACAGAACTAATCCATGTTGCCAATTTTTTGCATGTAATAAAGTAAAATCTGTGTTGCTCCAGTATAGATATATTGTAAAAGCATCTATTCGGGTGAAAATTAAACCACACATTTTTCTCAGAATTTATTTATACAGCACTTTATCCTATGAGAGAAGCAGGAAATGCGCCTTTGGCATGCTAACCTTTGTTAGGTTTACCCTTGAAGATGTGTGACGCTCTGGGCTCATAGGCTTGTGAAAAGTTCTTATAAACTCATCGAGGTGAATATTTAGGATGCGGGACCTAGTGCTGCTAAAGACTTTAACATAAACTAGTTCTGTGTTTCACTTTAATTTCACTTTCACGTTTCAAAACAGTCCAAATCTGATACAGGGCCTTTAAGTTTAGACCTCGGCAAATATGTTCTGAAAAGCATGCAATTCCTGCATTACTTACTAGCTTATTTCAGTCTTCTCAATCAGCATCGTCATTGAATACAAAGTACAAAACCAAAAAAAAGACATGAATAATACAACATCGGGGGCCTGTCAGTCACAACATCATTAACCATCACCAGTCTTAAGCACACTTAATTACTTTAGTGCACATACCCTTGGCAGTTTTTTTTCTTCTTCAGTATACCAAGTGGATATTTGCACGTTGTTGTTCATAAGTAATTGTTTGGACAGTATATTTCGGGGTTCGTATTTATCATATGTACAGATTCTATACAATAGTAAAGAGATTTTTCTGAGAATTTTTCATTTACCATACATTCGTACATTTGAAATGAAATCTTTTTAAATCATAGCACTATATGAGAATCCAAATCTGAATTTTATTATTCCCACTGTATCAGAATCCAAATCTGAATTTTATTCATCCCAAAGGGGAAATTCTGCATACTTTGAATGTGTAAAATACCAAATTGACATGTAGACAATATCATTACTAGATGAGAGCTTATTAACAATGTCGGTGACTTGCCCCACCTTCATCTCCACCCAGTAGTGACAAAAACAGTTGCATAGAACAGTACATTCCTATAGTAGCTCTTGACAAGAAACCATAACGCCAACCCTGTTTTATGTGTTAAGACATATTTATAGACTTGGCATTAAGTCTGGTTAGGCATAGTCTGTAATGTTACATAAGGTAGCAGTACAATACTAGATGTCTAGAAAATTGTCCAATTACTTAAGAAACTATCATTTAAACACGTCAAAAAACAATTAACTAAATCAGATACAGCCTTTCTAATTTTCATCATACAAGAAATAATCTATCCACATATTCTGCAATTATGTATTTAAACTCCCTGATCCTATCCCACCTAAAATACTGTATTACAAGTTGGACTTTGACAAACAAAACTTAACTTAAATCAGTTGAAACCACCTATAAAAAAGACAAAAGCCCATGAGTTATCGCCAGTGCAGAATTCTTCACAAATACAAACTTCTCAATTGGGAGAACATGATCAAACATGCTGATTGACACTGGTGTACAAAATTTTGAATGACCTCGTTCAGCCTCCCTTAAAAGAATTTGTAAAAAAAATTTAAATCGAACAAGAACAGGTTCTAGAGGAGATTGTTCTGTGCCAACTCTGTTTCAAGTTGAAAAGTTGTCAAATCCCTCTGATATTCAGTTCCCAGTTCTCACAATCCCTTTGACACATTGATATTCATCTTTGTGGATTTTTGGGCACATGCACGTCTTTCAAAACATTTTTTTCAGGCCTTTATCAGCCCCTCTCCTCAGTGAGTGATTATTCCTCCTTTTACTAATGCATTCTAAGCATCCAGCATCATTCACTGTGGTGAGTTTATAAGTGCTTTTCACAACTTTCAGGGCCAGAGCAAAAATCTTTCCGTCACAGAAAAGGTATCAATTATCAGTAATAATAATAGTATATATACATAATAATATGTAGACAGCACACAGCGGTCTCATTTTGACCCAAAGAACTACTTTTACATTATATCTGTACTGGGCAAAACAGATTTACCCCAGACTTTATAACATGAATTTGGGTACAGCATGTTTTAAAGATTTTAGCAAAGATGTAATGAAAAACCTTTTGTCTTTTCCAGGTGACGCTGGAGATGTCACAGTCCAGAACGGCTCTGTGCTAAAGCACCACCATGTGGCCGAGCTTCCTATCGCTGATCTTCACATTGCCCCGCACCATTGTAATCCGGTCCCCTGCTCCATCAGCCGTGCCCACTGCGCCACCCACCATTTCTTCTGCAACAAGAACTACTCGGATCAGGACAGCCACAGCTTAACCTCCCAGGACTCCGGAATTCCCACTTTAGAAATCCAACCCCCAGAAATCCTCATTCACAACCACCAAGCCACCAGTTATGATTCGCCCGCCACTTTAGCGCTAGACAATGACAGCAACGGCATTCACAAATCCTCAACTTTCCCCCGAAGTGGCTTCGATTCTGTGCGCCTTTTCAGTCCTGCTATTAGACTTTCTGCAAACAATGCCTCGGGAGCCCTGAACCGGAGCGATGATATTTCAGTATGCAGTGTGTCGAGCATGAGCACGGAGCTGTCTGTTTCCTACGAAGACATACTCGATTTCACGGTGACGTCCGATTCAAGCGCCATTGTAACCCTGGAAACGGATAACAGCAGCGCGTCACACTTCTCAGATGTGACGCTCACGTCGTCCCCGGAAACTGCCTGGAGCCCGGCGAGGCCGGAGAAGAAGCCAGGGCCGCTGGCCAGTTTGTTCAACAGGCAAGTACAAAGTTGCTCAGTAGTGGTTTAGCACACTGGTCTTAGGCAATGTTTCTCAAAGTACCTTATATGATGTAATAGCAGCAGGTTGCGTAATGCAGAGCAGTATTAACCGCCCTTAAGGTCACTACAGGGCTATACATGCAAGGCAGCAGTCTAACTTGGGATGGACACATTTCACTGTTTTACTTTTTACTAGTAGCAAGAAAAAAACAAAAGGATATTGAAAATTATTTTTGCAATAGTAACACGTCTGGGAAACTCACCCGAGCACATACAGTCAGATAAACAGAGGCAAACCTAATCAATCATAATTGGAAACACTATAGGCAGACTTTTTTTTTCTTTTTGTTTTGTAATCTTTTTGTTTTTTATCACTTTGCTTTTACTTTAGCATAACATAAACTTTCTCCTGGAAAACTTGCACCTAAAGATTTAAACCAACATCCTTTTATTTGTTTACCTTATTCCAGAAGTTGTCGTTGGCGCCGCCATCTTTTTTCTGTTGTATTTGTTTACATGTGGTAGGTGAGCTCAACAGAAAATAAGTTCTACACTGACTACAAAGCCGTTTTCTGGCAGCCCATGGTATTGATGGTTATGTTGATGATTTTTATTTATAGAGCACTTTTCCACCTAGACACTATAGATGTTTTGGCGAAACTGTTTCTGATGTTTACGAGTTCCGTGGCCTTGTCCTGGGGGGCAGGACCTCTAGTCGGGAGGGGGAAAAAATTTCTAATAATCCATTTTGACCTTCGGCAATTTGTCCGGATCGTAATCAATCAGTTCTGGTTCTCAGCGTCACTTGCGAGCCTCCGTTTCATGTGGTAACCTTGACAGTTCCTCCATTCTTGACTCTCTCTTGTCCACATGTTCTTGCATGTCCACCGTCCATGTTGAGATGTTGCGGACCAGCTCTCCGGTGTTTGCATCTCTCTGTTCTAATCCCTTCAGCCTGCTAATTTCACCAGACAGCGGCTGGGTTGCTTTAAAGGCAGCTGTCTTAAACATTTTGCGATAGTTTGAGGCAGTACCCAGTCCAATAAGCAGGAACTCAACTATCAAGATTCCAAAAATAATTAAGTCCTCAATGTCTTAAATGGACAGAACTTCCAGACACAGAACTTGCCAGTTGTGCCAGGCGTCCCGTGTGTAGAGCCGCAAAAGGTCCGTCAGGGCAAGTGGGTTCTCCCGGTGCACCCTTCTTATGGGAAAAAATTGTGTTAATCGCACTCAGAGACCAGGTAATCAATCCATTTCCAATTTTTGTGAATCAAAAAACGAGAATAGAAGTATGACGAGACAAGAAGCAAAACAAATAGATAGCACAGAGGAGCAGAGGACACGTCCTCCTTGTCTGACAGAGTGCTGACTTGTCAGCAATGCATAATGCATAGCAGTGCAATGCATAGGATAATTACAAATGCTTTTTTTATTTTTTATTTCAGCACAAAATAATAGTGCATAGTACATGATGGTGTTATACTTGTTCTGATCAAGCCCAAAATCATTCTAAAACTGCCCATAAAACGTCACATTTTGTCGCATAAAAAGGATTTTTTGCATTGATCAACTGAGTATCTAGTTTCGATACTAGTTTTAGTATCGATTAATATCTGATTTTTGATACTTTTGACAAGCCTAATTGAAGTCAGCCACACTGCTTCAGTCTCGTAGTGTGAAGGTGTTACGACTGGACTTACATGTGCGCACCTCAGACATGATGGCCACAGGTAGAAAGCAGTTTAAATAATCAATGTGCAATATAATTTAGTAAATGGATAACTGTCCCAAATCCCAGATTTTTTTTCTTTCTGTTTTCAACTGGCTTGACCATAAGCCATTTCAAAAAGGAACGTTTTGAACCTGGTCTTAAATGTAGAAACTGTTTCGGCCTCTTTAACATGAACAGGGAGATGATTCCATAACTTGGTAGCTAAACGCTCCACCTCCTACTGTGCTTTTAGAGACTTTAGGGACCAACAATAGTCTAGCATTTTGAGAGCTCTGTTTGGATGGTCCGCTACTATTGCATCTTTGAGATAGGATGGGGCCATATCATTTATGGCTTTAAAGGTCAGGAGCCAGTATTTCAAACATAATCCTCCTACTCTACTTTAGAGGAACTGTTCGTTGTCTGCCTGGGGGATCTCTCTCTGTGCTGAATGGACTGTCTCCGGGACATTTATCCACTGCTAAATTCTATTGAACATTGTTTAATTGAACTGCTTTCTACCTGTAGCCCATCGAGGCAACTGTTGTTGTGATTTTGGGCACTACAAAAATGAATTGAATTGAATTGAATTGGATTTTTTCCAAATTTGATCCGAAATCGGGTATTTCAAGTAGGATTGGATCCACAAGATTTAAATCCAAATTTATAATTCCAATCCTTCTTGAGACGGATTTTTGCTCATTTGGGTATTTTAAAACTTTAGAGCCAAATCTAGATCATTTTGATCCTGAAAATAAGGATTATAATGATCTCACCTCAGAGGTGGATTTGAGGATGATCCAAGGTCTTACTTTTTCATAGCTTTTCTCACTGAATCCTCATATTATAGACAAAATAAGAACTGTGATTCATCGAAATGAACTTAAAGCTAAATTTGACAAAAATGTTTAAATGTTAAATCATTTGATTTATTTTATAAACTACATATCTATTTGAAATCTATAATTCTTTAGTCCAAGTGGCACTTTTTATAATAAGAAATGTAACTTAAATGTAAATTTGAGTAAAATGATTATTACTGTAAAAATATGACACATCTCATTGATAAAATGGGATGGCACAATGACAAACTTGTAAATGTGTGTATCTTTTATTTGTTCAAGACTTGTCACTTTTCTTGGTGACTCTGAGAGGGACGTCTTGCTGTCAGGAACACACCTGATGGGAGTCACAATCAACAACAGAGCCCTCAAGAAGTTGCTTGGTTGGCAACGAAATGTTGCTGGCTCAAAATTAAGTCTGTCAAACAGAAATATTTTTAACCTTTCTTAATCAGTATGTCTCCCTGATGTTTTTTGAACTTCATCAAGTATCTTTAGTAATGAAAATCTGCTGCTCCTCCTTGTTAAAGTGAAATGCTTGCATCACTTCCTGTTTCATGTGCTTGACTCTGTGTGCGAGACGGATTTGAAAATCCCTATCAGGATCAGTTTGATCTAATCCTGCAACATAGAAATAGAAACATTTGGAAATCCGGATCATTTTGATCTGGATTCAAAATGAATGAAAATCCTGACCCCAGGAGGAGAATTTTTAATTTGAGTCTACACTCAACTGGAAGACAGTGAAGTGACTTTTACACCAGTGAAATATGATCTCTTCTTCCAGTAGCTGTTAATAATCTTGCTGCTGCATTTTGAACTAGTCGAAAGCTTTTTATTGAGCTTTTTTCCACTACATCCCTCTGTGTGCGGTACGGTGCGCATCTGAACTCTGGATAAATGCGCAGAAGGACTCTTTCTGCCTAAACGTTTACAAACACCACAGTGTAGGTTCAAATATTTTTTCAATTTTTAATAAAGTTTGTTGGCCTAAGAGGCTGGTAAATATTATCATTTATCATCATAACTTGTCTGTTCTCCCAACGAAGCATCAGCAGAGGCACACACACTTAAGCATTTGCAGTAAATTTATTTACATATGATTTGTGCCACTGACGATACACGCAGTTTCTGATGGTAAATATGGTGCAGCGCGGCCAGAAAATGGCGCATGCATTCATACATACATTGTCGCATTATCTTCGTAAATCTGGGCCTTTATGTACAGTTAAATTGACCTAATTTGTCTAAATAAACTGTTATTAATTTATAGATTATAAACAGTGTTATAATTTTAAAATTATATCTTTCTCTCTTGCAACCCTCCAGATCTCAGGTCACTTTGATTTAGCTTTTTTTCCCAGGTACCCAGCATTGAACTACATCGTAAGTAGATCATTATTCTACATTATGTAAAATGCAACATTGCTCTAAAACCACTTAGTAATAGAAACATGTCCATTGACATCTTTATTTAAACTTTATTGTGCATAATATGACCCCTTTAATAAAACTCGACTTTACAATAACTTTCCATGCACACCGTGACTAAACAGCAGTGGACATTGCCTTGTGCTTAAAGGCCTCTCTAACCTCTTGCCTTTTGCACACACAAGTTACTTATTCTTTCCCTCCTCTCTGCTTGTTTCTGCTCTGGGTGAGTGGGAGGGACGGTTGAGCGAGCCTTGTTCTTTCTCAGAACTACTCAGTCTGCCCAGTGAGGCAATGGGGCTAGGTAGTTTGGAGGATTAACTAAAGGAGCATTTCTGGCTGGAGTTTCATATCGTTAACTGGGGTTAATAGCAACATGGCAGTTCCTTCGCTGGTTCTTTACATTGACAGGTAGGAAAGGAGATTATGATCAATTTCAGCATATTATAACATAACATAATAACCAGAATAGATAAGTATTGCTTTTTTTTCATGTATTGTTTCATGGATTTTTTACCTTTGAATGAATAGACTTTTTGACAGGTAAAGGATGTAATATTGTTTGTAACGGTCACATTTCTATTTAAGTTTGATAAGTCCCATTGTGGTTAGTTTTTCTGCCTTTTGGTCCAGAAGGTCAGAGGTTGAATTTCCCATGGAGCATAGATTCCCAGACATAAAATTGAATGTATAGTAAGTAAGCCTGGATAGAAAAGCCATCAGATGTTAAAACGTACTTTTCAGGGACCACAATATCTTTCATGCCTTTTATCTGAAAACTGCTGATGTTGTCCAGACTTCTAATTTGATCTGAAATGCATATGATTCTTCAATTAGTTCAGGAGTTATTTTATTGATTGCAAGGGAGTTGATGCTCTCAGAAAGACTAACTTTTTATCCATAATCTTGATTATAACATTGTAAAACACATGTTGTTGTTAGACAGAAAAATGATTTAATTTGTCCTAAATTATACATTTTAATTGCCAGTTTACTTGGTCGTTGCTGCTCAGTTTTGTGAAGCTATAGCCCAGAGCAGTGTTCTCTTGCCCACACGTGTTTTTATGATAACGCTTCATCATGTGCTAGCTTGTTTGGCTTTTCTCTGCCAGGTGTCCCCACTGTTTGCTAAAGGATACTGCTAAGCCACTCTAACATCTTATCACTGTATTTGCCCAGGACTTATCGACATTTCTTTCCACCACAAACCACAGCAATGCAATATAGCACCAGCTTCTTGTTCCACACGAGCACTCAACCAGTTTTGCCAGGTTTCAGTCACATTGAGGCATTCTTTTATGCAAATTGCACTTCTACTTTTGAAGAATTGGAATTTTGTGAAAATGAGAGGCAGAAAATTGTACTTTGAACTTCAAGTTCATCGTTTTGGTTCATAATTTACTATTTTCTTTTATGAGATTCTCAATTATGAGATCACAGAGCCATAAATGTGCAATAGAAATACACATACATAACACAATGGCCTCCCATGGCAGCTTTCTGGTTTTGTAGTTGCTTTTTACAGTAGACTGAACTAGAATGGCCACATGTTTCTACTGATTCTAATCTGATCAAATGTCTACATGACAGCACATTCTTTCGTCCTTCTTATCAGCACTAAAAAACTATTGACAAGGTTGTTGCAAGTTCATTGTCATTGTCAGATATTGTGACGTATCAACTGCATACTGTTGTTGTACAGTAAATCTCTGGTTAACTCTTTGAATTGATCCATATTGGAGATGGTAGGTGAACATTAGCATTATTAAATGTAAGATTGCATGTATAGTTTTAGTTTAGTTTATCATTAGCACTATTAAATGTTTGAGTATATAATTTTAGTTTAGTTTATTGTCATTTAATCATCCTTATATGTGGTGGACGTGAAGTAAAATCCTGAAAGCTTGGAATAAGGTGGGAAGAAAACCACCTTCCATTTCTTCACCTATATTGTAAGTAACATAAAATATTCTTTTCAGTGTTTATAATAAGTTATTCGAACTTCATTGGCCACAGAATGAGAAACAACCTCCCTGTTGGCCTGATCTGTTACAGTATCAAGTGAAAAATATGCAGACTGACGCAAAATCAGGCTCCATGACAGGAGGTGGAGAGCATGGTGTGACTTATAAGTTAGCAGTGTTGTTGCAATGCAAACATAGATTAGGGAGAGGAAGAAGAAGTAACCCCCATCATTCTTAAAGCGGAATTTAACCTAACAAGGAAGATTAGACCGATTTTTACCTTATCAACATTGTGCAGTCGTCATTCTAACCTCTGACATGAAGCCGCATTTCCCAACTTCTTTGTTTGAATTATAAAAGTGTATTGTCAATACAGTACTTTGTGGCAAAATCAGACAGTTGTGCGCCATCCTCATCCAATTGTAAAACAATTCTACCAATGGCAAACTCGTATCAAAGAGCTATGTGCGTCACTGACGCTTTGGGATGGGAGGTAATTGGCTTGTGCATTTTTGGTCTACCCTGGTTCACGTTCTCGTCTGATGAATATTTTGGCCACATGCACAGCTTTTTCAATGTGAATACAAGTGACGTGGCAAAGGGTTTGTGAGAGCTAGGGTCTAGTTAGTCAAGAATTTAATCCCTACTTCCAGGAATAAAATATTGTTTTATTAGATTAAAAATATTTACTTGTTGGACATAATGCTGAATATATTTTTCTGGGTTTATTTTTTGCCCAACTCTGAGTTTGGTTTGCATGTTTTCCTTGTGCCGTTTGTTTTCTCCACCAACCTAAACATCTTCATCGCATCACTGAGGAGGCCTGCTCTGGGAGCAGCTGACGGCACCCAAAGGTTTTCTTAATGAACAAACGTTAAGTAAAAAGTAAAAGTAAAGCTAAAGTAAACAAATAACTTCCTGTTCATTTTCAACTTTTATTTTGCTTTTATGCATAAATGGGTTTCGTTCATTTTAGATACATCATGCATTTGAAATATAATTTTGATCTTGACATGAGTGCTGTGCGTCCATAAATGGGAAACGATTTACACTAAATTTTTAAGTCTGAAATCAGTGGTTAATCACAAAATTTTGTCAATATTTGGTGAGAAATTATATTGTTTATAGCTGCTTTTTACTTTCTCCTCTCCAGGGAAAATCTAATCAGTGGATATAAATATGTATATATAGTGGATGTTTTGTGGCTATAAAAAGTCTACACACACCTGTTAAAATGCCAGGTTTTGTGATGTAAAAAAATTAGACCAAGATAAATAATTTTAGAACTTTTTCCACCTTTATATGACCTATAACCTGTATGTTTTTTTTGTAATCCTTTGGAGAGTGGGGAGTAAAAATAAAAAAAAACTAAAATAATGAGGTTGCATAAGTGTATACACCCTCTTATAACTGGGTATGTGGTTGTGTTCAGAATCAACCAATCATATTCAGACTCATGTTAAATAGGAGTCAATACACACATGCCATCATTTAAAGTGCCTTTGATTAACCCCCAATAAAGTTCAGCTGTTCTAGTAGGCTTTTCCTGACATTCTCTCAGTCGCATCTTCCAGCCAAAGCCATGGTCCGCAGAGAGCTTCCAAAGCATCGGAACGATCTCATTGTTAAAAGGTATCAGTCAGGAGAATGGTACAAAAGAATTTCCAAGTCTTTAGATATACCATGGAACATCAATCATCATAGAGTGGAGAAAACATGGAACAACAGTGACATTACCAAGAACTGGATGTCCCTCCAAAATTGATGAAATGACGAGAAGGAAACTGGTCAGGGAAGCTACGAAGAGGCCTACAGCAACATTAAAAGCTGCAGGAATTTTTGGCAAGTATTGGCTGTGTAGTACATGTGTTGCTGAATGTTGGCAACACATAAACTCGTGATTACTGCATTTGTTGTGTCACCTTCTCTGATCACATTGGCCTTCATCTCATTCAAATATGCATTTTACATCTTTAATCTTGTCAGACATTTAATTAAATCTCTCCCACTGCCTGCTCTTATGAATGGATGAATAAACAGCTAAAAATGGGAAGCTTTTTCAGTTTGAAATTAAATGAGAAAATCCTTTATTCCCAGATGTACCTTTCAGAGGGTATTAATATATTAAACAAGGGCATCTCGCATAAATCACCTCCAACTGTGGTAACCCTGATAAGAAAAGGAGGTCAAAGGTTTCTAAAATGTTTTGAGATGACGTAGACCTTTTTTGCCATTCCTTTTAATTGAGTAATTGGTAATTTTTAGTTAGTTTATCTTGGGACCGATACAGACTTTGGATTCTGAGATCCCTGAGATAGGACTTTTGAAAAATATATATTATTCAAGCTTGAGTTAGCTGAAAGTAGTACCGGTAATCTCTTATCCCCTAAATATCTTAACTGTGCAGAACACCACTCCCTTAAGTGTTGTGATTGTGCGTCCCCGGTCTCACCTCTCTCTAACCTCTCACTTGTGTTTGTGCTCAGGAGCCTGTTTGCCCGTAAAGTGAAGGACACACGCCCGGCGGAGCAGAGGGATCCAGGCTGGAAGCTCTTTGGAAAAGTCCCACTGCGTGAAGGACCCATCAGAGACCCCAAGAAAATCCAAAAGGTACATTGGAATGAATGTGAATGAATGAAGCTCAAAAATACTCAACAAAAGAATAAAACAGTTCCCAACATGACAAACTGAAAAATTAAACTTGAACTGTTTAGTGCTCTGATATGTTTTTATGTTTCCCAGCTGTTTTGTGATATTAATTCATGTTATGTCACTATTTACCCCTCTCGTCCCTGGTGTCTGCATGTGTGTGTGTTAATGGATGAGTGGTTCCTTGATATAAAGCGCTTTTTATATATATATATATATATATATATATATATATATATATATATATAGTTTAGAAAAGATGAGCATAAATAGCTTTTACATACCTAGGGAAAATGCTTAATAATGGAGGAGTGACAGTGCATTATATTAATAAAAACAATTGATATCGGTATTGGATCGATCTCAATGGTTATCAAATTATTTGGTGGCGAATCGAAAGAAAAATCACTGGTATGGCGCATAACGGCTTAATATTGTAGGGAGAACATTTAGATATACTTAGTCGGGAGAACATTTTGCTTTTTCTTTGGTATATCATATAGGGTAATGAATCACATTGCAATCCTTTGTAGATTTGTGACCTTTGTGGAGTTGAAGCACTTAATGCTCTAAAGTATTTCCTCCTTAACTACATCTTGGATCCAGCTCTGAGCAGTAGCAGGGAGGTTAGGCGGTTGTCCTGTGACTAATTGTTGCTCTTTTGTGTGTGACATGTTGGCAGGTCAGGGTGGTTTAGTGGCCAGCTGGACACTGAAATCTCCTTGTGTCATTAAGGAAGCAGACTGTAGCATCTAATCAAACAGCACCAGCACTTCCCTCTGGCTAACTAAACCTGGGACAAGATGGCAGCATGTAATTAGAGCCTCCACAGACCTGCTATTGTCCCTAGTCTGAGCGGAAACCTCTCCATTCTGCTGTTTGAGCACACACTAAGCCTGTATTTGTCGCTGTTTACACTGAGGCCAGGAGGCTTTTATGGCTCCATGAACTTCAATGCAAGGTTGTGTGCATGCAGCTCTACACTGCAAATTTTTTTTTTAAATCTTTCTTCGTGCTTCAATAAGCACAAAGAAATGGGAGAGAGGCAAACAAAAGTTTAAAGACATATTCTGCTACAGTGACCTTTATGAGCTTTTAACCACGTCCAAATAATGTTCTGTCATCAAAAACGTACCTGAAGTTGCATTCAGCTGCATTCACGCTGTTTTGAGGAATGTTCATTAGAAAATAATTTCCCTCCGATTTCGTACGTCACTTCTCATGTCACTTATTCGAGAATCTTAAGTTCTTAAATCATTGCCAGACTCGTTCTGAGCATTTCTGCTGTCTAAATCAGAATCAGAATCAGAATCAGAATCAGAAATTGTTTATTGCCATTGTCAGTGAAATTCACAAACGTAGGAACTTGCTTCGGCGTAGGTGCAACATAAAGCAAAGGATAAAATATAAAAAATATATAAAAAGGCATGCATAAAATTAAGAATAAAATAGACTAAGATAGACTATATACAGAATGTACAGTTGGCAGACAGTGCAATGTGCAAATGAGTAGTGCAAATAGATTGTTCTTAAATAGTATTATTGTTGAAGTGACAGGTGTTACAAAGTGTTCATGAGTCCAACGGCAGAGGGAAAGAAACTGTTCTTGTGGCGGGAGGTTCTGGTCCGGATGGACCGTAGCCTCCTGCCCAGGAAGTGGCTCAAATAGTCCGTGTCCAGGGTGAGAAGGGTCAGCTGTGATCCGACCTGCTCGTCCCGAGTCCTGGAGACGTACAGGTCCTGGACAGATGGAAGGCTGCAGCCGATCACCTTCTCAGCAGAGCGCACAATGCGCTGTAGTCTCTGTTTGTCCCTGGCTGTGGCTCCAGCGTACCACACGGTGATGGAGGAGGTGAGGATGGACTCGATGATGGCCGTGCCTGCACCATCATCTGCGCCGGTTAAACATGATAACTGCTACTGCTAGGATAAGTCGTCCTGTGTCTAACATTGGCTAACGGCTATTTAAGCGCTATGCAGCATCTACTGGCTGGATGAACTCATTGCATACAGCAGACAAATCCTTTTATAAAGCCATACTTTTTTTTTTTTTCCAAAACACGAGAAGAGCATGTTTAAATGATAACAATATAAAAAATTCCCAATATGTTTCCTTTAAGTAAACGTTTTATTGGAGGCAACAATTAAACTGAAATAGGCTGTAGGACAACGTGCCTTTGAAAGCCCAAATGTGTACAAAAATGCAGATTCAGCGTAATTTTCTGTCCGGTATTCACACCGTCATGATATTCTGATGGCAAAGGCAAAAAAAACTTTTGTTGTTGAGCTGCATAAGCCAGGCCTCTTGTAGCACACAGTCGCTGCTGAGGTAAGACAGTAATTTTGAATTTCTTAAACGATCTTGATGGTTATGGAACAAAAAAAGTCAGGTGGAAGACCCCAACACCAGCACTGAGCCAGAGGATCCAATTAGCTGTCCTTCAAGACACTAGACGATCCTTGACCCAAATTAAGGCCGTTTTTGGTACCGACTGCAGCCCAATAACCATCACACGGTATCTGCGACTGAAGGACTTCAAAAACAAATCTTCAAAAGTCCTATTTCCTTGAACGCCACAGAACTGCCCGCCTGAACTTTGCAAGAAAGTATCAAACATGAGACACTGAAATGTGGAAGAAAGTTTTATTTATAACCTTGATGGTCCTGATTATTTCCAACGTTACTGGCATGACGAGCAGATCCACCTGAGATGTTCTCTACGCGCCACAGGGAGGGGGTGCCATAATGATTTGGACAGGTTTTTCTTCAGTGGAACAATGGAGCTTCAGGTGGAGATGTTGCAGAGAGCATCCTTCATGGCTGAGAGCCCTTGTCTGTGGTAACCACTGGGTTTTTCAACAAAGCTACAGTTCACAAAGTCCAAAGGATGTGTAATCCAAAATATACTGCCCTGCATATTGCAGTGATTAAAGGACATATATTGTGCTGTAGTGACACTTTTTTGACAGGTTTTTGCCATGTTCTAACAATGTTTAGTCATCAAAAACATACATGGAGTTGCATTTCGCTTTATTCACGCTATTTTGAGGAATGCTGGTTAGAAAATCCTCTTCGACCATCAAAAACATGAGATGGCAATCTATTGAGCATGTTTATAGGCTAATGTAGTCATGTGACAACAATCTCCCATATTTTTCAAATGTCTGGGCTATGGAGTAGGGTGGCAAGACGAAAGCCTTTTCTTACAAGGAAAAACATCCGAGCCAGGCTAAAAAACACATTTGAAGTCTCCCAAAAGCATGTGGGCAGTTGTGTAGTGGTCTGATGAAACCAAAGTTGAACTTTTTGGCCATAACTCCAAAAGGTATGCTTGGCGCAAAAACAACAACCACAGTGAAGAGTGGTGGTGGCAGCATCATGCTTTGTGGCTGTTTTTCTTCAGCTAGAACTGGGGCCTTAGTCAAGGTGGAGGGAATTATGAACAGTTCCAAATACCAGTCAGTGTTGGCACAAAACCTTCAGGCTCCAGGCTTCTGCTAGTAAGCTGAAGATGAACTTCATCTTTTAGCACGACAATCACCCAAAGCATACATCCAAATCAACAAAAGAATGGCTTCACCAGAAGAAGATTAAATTTTTGGAATGGCCCAGCCAGAGCCCAGACCTGACTCTGATTGAAAATCTGGGGGGGTGATCTGAGGAGGGCTGTGCACAGGAGATGCCCTCGCAGTCTGACAGATTTGGAGCGTTTCTTCAAAGAACAGTGGGCAAATATTGCCAAGTCAAGATGTGCCATGCTGAGACTCCTATCCAAAACTGCTGAGTGCTGTAATAAAATCAAAAGGTGTTACAACAAAGTCTTAGTTTACTTATGCAACCATATTATTTTAGTTTTTTTTTAACAGGTTATAGGTCACATTAAAGGTGGAAAAAGTTCTGAAATGATAAATCTTGATCAGATTTTTTTTACATACCAAACCTGGCATTTTAACAGAGGTGTGTAGACTTTTTATATTCACTGTACCTACGGTAATTAAATTATTTCAAAACTGTGGAAGAAAGAATATTATATAATTTGTTTCAAACATGTAATGCTCGTTTAAACCCTCCTGGGGCAAGTAACAGGCGTGGGCAATATAAAAATCACACCTAAAAGCGGATAAAAAGGAGAGAAGGAGAGTCTTCGCATTGTGTGTCTGCATGTGCCACACCAAGCATAGAGAACAGAGAGAGAAGAGAACTGTCTGAGGACAGAAGAACCAAAATTGTGGAAAAATATCAACAATCTCAAGTTCATCTCCAGAGATCACCTTTGTCCAAGGTCGCAATGTAATCAAGAAGTTTGCAACCCATGGCACTGTAGGTAATCTTCCTGGACATGGACTGAAGAGAAAATTTGATAAAAGAATGCAACACAGGATAGTCTGGATAGTAGATAAGCATCCCCAGACAAGTTTAGAAGAAATTCAAGCTGTCCTGCAGGCTCAGGGTGCATCGGTGTCGACGCAAACGATCTGTCGAAATTTGAATTAAATTAAACGCTATAGCAGAAGACCCTGGCGGACCCCATTACTGACACTAAGAAATATAAAAGCAAGACTGCAGTTTGCCAAAATGTATGTGAGTAAGCCAAAGTCTTTCTGGGAAAACATCTTGTGGACAGATGAGGCCAAGATGGAGCTGTTTGTTAAAGCACATCATTCTACTGTTTATCAAAAATGGAATGAGCCCTACTGAGAAAAAAACACAATACTTACAGTCAAATATAGTGGTGGCTTGAAGATGTTTTGGGGTTGTTTCGCTGCCTCTAGCACTGTGTGCAAGGCATCGTGAAATCTGAAGATTACCAAAGGATTTTGGGTTGCAATGTACACACTGGGCTGGATCTCAATGATCATGGGTCTCACCAGAGCATTACCCCAGACATACTTCAAAACACATCCAGAAACGGATGGCAACAAAGCACTGCGGAGTTCTGAAGTGGCCAGCAATGAGTCCAAATCTCAATCCCATTGAACACCTGTTGAGAGATCTTAAAATTGCTATTGGGAAAATTCTGCTCCGAGACCTGGAGCAGTTTGCAAAGGAAGAGTGGTTCAAAATTCTGGGGGAGAGGTGGAAGAAGCTTATTGATGGATCATTTTAGTTTTTTCAAAAGGGTGTGCTACCAAATTTTAAATTAAGCGTCCTATTTATTTGGTCCAGCCCATTTTTTTTCTGTTTTTGTGTTATTCCAATACACACAAAGGAAATAAATATGTGTATAACAACATGTGTGATTGCAATATTTTTTTTTTAAAGTCCAGGGGTGCCAATACTTTTGGTCATGACTGTATATTGCAAAAGCAGCACTTGAAAATGAGACTGCTGTGAGCTGTCGGCAACTATATAACTATAGCACTTTTAATTCTCCGCAAAGCAGGGAGTGTGCTGTTAGCATGCTAATGTTTGTTTTAGCTTTACAGTGACACAAAACTTTGTGTCACTATCCTCTGAAAGTTGTAAAATGTGCTTATAAAGTCATTGTTGTGAATTATTTGGATGTTTTAGATCACTGCAAACTGTTTAAAATGAACTAGTTCTGTTTTCTTTCTTTTTTTAAGAAGGTAAAAAGGGAAAGGTAATATTTAGTGTTATAAAATGTGTTTTCTTTGTCCCTTTTCCCCAGTATTGATACTTGCATGAACTACTTTATTTATAGACTAACAATAGTTAGATCTAATTTTCTTTTGGTGAAACTTTTCAGAAATAGTATATAGTATAATAATAGTATAATAGTAATAAGGGAGTAAATCGAAATTCCTACCACGAGCTTCTTAAATAAAAATTGGAAATCTCAATAGAAGTCATTTAAACTCAGGTAGATATTTATTTTGCTGTGTATCTTTGCATCGTTGGCCCTGTCTTTTCTTTGTAACCTAATATAGAATGGTGGAGTCGGCTAACCAGGCTGGGGTTTCAGCTTTTGTCCTGCTCTGACGTCGCTGGTTGGAGGTGGGGCTTTTGGAGCTAGAATCCATAAGTTATTATCAGGCTGCCTCTTCCATTGAGAACACAGGCTTCACATATTATTTACACCTTTCAGCGCAGCGGTGAATCAAGAGAACAAGAAGTGCTCTTCATATGCAAAGCAGTACTATTGTTTAGTACTGCTGCTGCCCCTGCACCTGCAAGACAGCATACAAAATAGGTGCAGGGCATGACAATATTGACATAATAGGTTCAATACTCAGTATGACCCAGTATTTTTTCACATCTAAAGCTGTAATTACCCTTGAGAAGTACATATTGTGATTAATATAACCGTGAAAAGAAATTTACGTCATAAGTCCTGGTTCTTCAAAGCCACTGTACCTGTATTTTTGTGTCTTAACAAATGTGAAAAACAGGACAAGTTCATTTAAAACTATTTGCACTCCAAATGTATTGCTCACTTGCCCAATGCATTCTGAGTATCATAATTATTCACTGCGCTTTTTTTCCACAACTTTCAGAAGCCTGAGCAGAGTTTACTGTCGGCATGCTAATTTGTGTTAGCTTTACCTAACAGCACGCTTCATGCTTCGTGGAAAATAAAACTATCTATAATGTGATGCAGACAGCACACAGTTGTCTCATTTTCACCCTAAAAGTATCTGCAATGAACTTCGATGTTAAGATAATATTGATGACGATGAAGTGTGAGTGAATGATTGTCAGAGACTGTATGAAAACTGTTGCACTGTAAATAATGCACGTTGTCGTCCTCCCGTCCCTTATCCAGGACTGCAGATTGAAGAGATTTGCTTGCATAGCTACAATCTGGTGCAATCATCTTTGCCCCCAAGCACAATGTTATTGTACATGGTCCTGTTAAATAAATAAATTGCTTATGCAATAAATCTGTTCCGGGGAAAAATCGATTTTACTTGGGTACTCTGTTATATCAGACTGTTTCTCTCACGCAAGAGACTTTGTGTGTCTAGTGTGCAAGTAACAGGAGGCTACGTAGCTTCAATATAGTGTAGCTCATCCAAAAGTAACTGAATCTGAAATTGCTCAACCTAGAACCATTTAGTCACCATACTTTAACTGTCATTTGGTTGATAATGTATTTAAATAGTACAAAAGGTACAAAAGAAATAATAGTTTGACCGCTCGACTACATGAAAAATGAAGAGAAGAGAAATCTTGGCCCTCCATTTGTGAGATAGAATCACTGCTTTATAGAGGTCTATCCCTGGTCTAAATTGTTCATTCTGGCTGGCTGATAAGCCTTCAGGTTTTCAGAGTTGTATAACACTGATATGCAACTCTGAAAACCTAAAGGCTTATCAGTTCTGCAGTTTTGACCAGGAAGTCAATGAATCTGTTTCTATTAGTAAGCCATTTTAGATCAATACTGTGCTGAGCTATACAGTGAACAAAATGTATAATAAAGAACTAGTAATGTTGTAGTTTATTATTAATAACCTGAACAGTATACATAATGTCTCCTTTTAAGACATTGCAGACTTTTTAAACCTCCAGAGCTGTGGCTGTAGCACACCTCTCTGTCTATATTCGACTCCTTTTGTCTTTCCTTTCTGCAACACAATCCACTCCTCTGAGCTCGATTGGGAGCGTCTCGCAGACCAACTCTGTGCACTCCGAGCCTCTTTCTTTTCCTCTCAGCCACAGATAGCGTTCGCTCGCACACCATCCCCACATCCTCACCAGAGCAGATAACCCATAGGAGGGGAGAGAGGAGAGAAAGAGAGGGGGCTCTAGCAGCAAACATGCTGCGATCTGGGCTGTGGTGCGGTGTGTGTCCCTCTGTCCACTGCTGCCGCATCTCCTCCATCCTCACCACCTCCTGCTAAGGGTGTCCGGTTGCCAGGAGGTGAGCCCCAGCGGTAGACAGAGATGACGCTATAGGCTAGGTGGATTTGTCATTAACCCCCCCACCACTACACCACCGCTGCTACCGGGGGAATCGTCCGCTTTCATGGTAAGTTGCACACGGGAGAGCGGGCTGTGTGTCAGTCTCCTGGCTGCTTCGGAACACATTTGTAGTCATCACATAAAACATAGGTGGAAAAAGAGGATGGATCGGATTTCACATAATAAGGCTTCATCACATTGTGGCAGGGATTCAGTCCAAGGATCATGATTGACAATACAATTGTAGAAGGATGTTTTTGGGTTTGTTTGTTTTGTTTTTTTGTGTGTTATTTTTGGAATGATTTTTATGTAATGGCAGCTTGATGGCTAACCTAGTTATTAGGTTTCCAGCATGGCACAACCAAGACACGCGCGTGTGTGTGTGTGTTTGTGAGTGCGTGTGTTTGAGTGCGTGTGTTTGAGTGGTGAAGCTCTGTCCGTCTTAGATCCCGTTTCTGGAGCATGTTGAGGGAATTCCCGTAGAACTTTCATAGTTGCAAACATAGGACTAATGTGCATTGAGTAGGTCAATAATGTGGCATGATTTCACATGTATTTTTTTTTTCTTTTGCATTGTTGACTTGCTGAGTTCTTAACAAATAATATTTCAAGGAAAAATATAATGTATTTTTCATATTGTTATTAGCCTTTAAACATGTTCTTTGAAATAGTGAACAAAGAAAAGAAAACGTTCAACTCACAATTCTTAAAAAATATTTTTTGTGATTATTCTGATACATGTTGAGTTATACTCTGAACCTAGACATTCTGTCCAAAAAATCTGCAGCATTTGAGTTAAAAAAATATTAGAAAGCTGAAAGGTTTGACTCAATCTGTAGTATGATCAAATGGGATAATACGGCAACAATTCAAGCCACTTTATTTACAGCCTGCTAAAGATTGCTGTATTTTCAGCTAATGTAACATCCAAATTACAGAAGAAAAACACAACACAAATGTCAAAATGTTCATACCATAAAACATTATTAGCCAGTCTATTAAACCCCTTAACAAAGGCTGCTCCTGATCTGCCTTTTGAACCTAATTTGTGACCATTACTTTGTTACCAGCTACCCACTCATTGCATTACCAGCCCAAAATAGCCCCTCTGTGTTTCAGCATCAGAAAGAAATCAGAAAAAATGTTTATTGCCATTGTCAGTGAACAAAATTCACAAACTAGGAACTTGCTTTGGCAGTAAGGTGCAACATATAAGCAACATATTTCTGTTGTGTTTTAAACCATAAAGTCGATTTGCGTCCACCCACACCCCCAAGCCAGCACCGAGCCCTTGCATCACTAAAAAATGGGAGAACACACAGAAAGCAGAGCTAGTGTGACTGTTGACAGGGAAGCAGGTTATGATATGAATGAATGCTGCTATGGGATTGTTAAAGCAATAAAGCAATAACTTTGGAGAACTGCAAAAAGTTCATGATGAGCTGTTTTTGAAAATCAAGACTTCAATCAAATCAACTTTCATCCAGAAGTCATTCTCAATCAGTAGAATTGGTCTGAGAACTCTGACTTATATGCTGCTCTGATCTGTGAAAGCCCCACCCACAGGAAGGAGTCCCTGATAATGGTCTGTCTTTGTTAAACTATTTGCTTAGTTTCATCTCAAGCTAATCTATTGTTATTATGTTAGCCCTGTGAACAGTCCTATTGTTGCTCCTTTGTCACTGGTAAGTACCTAATGAGCATATGACTGGTCTATTGCTTTAGACCAAGGTGTTCAATTGACTCTCACACCACCATTTCTGTTTAGCCTTTTTGTTTTAGCCTTTTTAAAACAGATATGGTGATGTTGAAAATATAATCGTAATAGGTAGGGTTGGGCAATATGCAAAAAAATTGAGATTTATTTCTTCATATTGATACATCTCGATTTTTGATTGTTTGATTTGGTCTTTTAAAAAAAACAAAATAAAAATGGACATTTCCAATACAGATGTATGTACAACTATCCTGGTGTGTCATGTGACTGCAGCACATGACCGCAGTGACTTCAGAGCACCTGTGAGCAATAGTATTGGCTATGGACCTCTCGATTTAAATCATTGAACCATATTGATGATTTGTTGTGATTCTCTGTCGATCTTTCAATTAATTGCTCAGCCCTAAAAGACCTAATTTACTCATTTCATTTGATATATTGCTCATGGTATCTTACTTTTTAAAATGTTATGTTACAGAAATGCATGTGCAGTGACAGAGATAAAAGAGGGTCAATAGTTAAATCAAATCAATTTATTTTTGTAGCGCCCTAAAACACAACAGAAGATCTTTATGTCCAAAGTAGTAATTTTGTGTTTGAATTAATCCTGTTTTGTCCTCCACCTTGAACCAAAGAAAATTCCTTTTTTCACCTACCCCCTATCCCCACCAACATCCATGAACTTAACTGTTTGAAAAAAATTAAGACTGAGTGATAAATGTAGGGTAAAATGTCACATAGCCACTTTTCAAAAATAAAAACATCTAAAATCTAAATGAAGATGCGGGGCTTATCAGTTCTGCAGTTTTGAACAAGAAGTCAATGTAACAAAATGTAAAATAATGATATAACGTGTTATTGTTCAATACTAAGTACCTGGAAAATGTATCCCCTTTAAATAACAGTTTTGGCTGCTCGTTCTAGTACAACCTTGCTTTGCTCATGCTTTCATCCTGCCATCTATCAGAGACCTAAAGTAAACATTGAGCTTTGTCACAGGAGGTGAAAGAAACAGTATTGAGCCGGAGAAGGCTGATGGTTCTGCTACTGCGGGGAATTAAACTGATTTGAGTGACTGATTGATTTAGTATTGGAAGTATAGCAATATTATCTCAAGGCATCTCAGTTTTTGCCAACAGTCTTTTACTTCAAAGAAAACCAAAGAGTGAAAAAGACTGTTTCACCTAACCTTATACAACGTGCTGTGAGACCTTGTAAATGTAGTTTTATTGAAGCTGTCAGCTACAAGTCCTGTTTATTAACTCTCGACTCAGCAGGATGCTACTTATGTAGCTTGGATTATCTACCCCAGAAAGCAGTCAAATGAAAACAGCTGAGCTAACATTTCAAGAGATTAACGTCTCAGATTATTGCGGGCCTTTCTATGTGAGATGGAAACAGTAGGAATTTATTTTTTTGTTTTTTGATGATATAGAAAGTGTTCTTCAGTGTCACTGGGACAACTTGTGACTAGCCAAAATAGTAAGTTTGGTTCATTCTCAGGCGTCTCTAGCTGGAGCATTTGTCCAATAATTTATCTTGAGATCTTTTTGTTGCAAGGCGATCATGCTACCAACTTTGCCAATGTCCCTAATGGAATAACATCAACCCCTAAAGTACCTAGGAACTGTCTGTATCCAGTTGTGCTTCATTCTTTCAGCTTTTGGGCACGCTTTTAACTCCAAATGATTTGCTCATAAAAGCTACAGACGCATTTCACTTCCCGTAGTCTGAGATAATTCTGTTCATTTCTCCCTGAGGATTATTGAATAGGTGCGAGTTCAAGCGACAGGAGCACAAAGGAGTATTAGTTGCGTGGATAGATTCTGCTGCCTGAGCTGTCACCGTGCTGTGGTGTTAAGCTGATTGCTCTGAGCCTGCATTATTAACCAGCTCAGAGCCACCGGAGGCCATTTTGGGTCCAGCGGCTCTTGAGTGCTCATATTGCACTTGTCCTGTTTAAAGTGAACAGCTAATTAACTCTCAAGATAATCACATGTGTATTCTGTTCCTGTTGTCAGCTGGAATGCGGCATCATCCGTCTGTAGTAATTTAGCATTTTTTAGCATTTCAACATTTTGCCTGTTGTGCTGTAGTTCCTCTATTCTTATCATCAGCTGATTGCTGACCCCGTTTGGAGGGCGCTAGCTTTTAACCTCAGTCACATGACCTTAGTCCATATTCCACTTAGCACTCACTCATTAGACTGCTCCTGACAAATGCTTAGGTCATATAGGACTGGTGTCACATGAAAGTATGACTATGAATAAGAACAACATGGACTATTGTTGAACAATTTCTCAATCCTAGTCTTAAACCTGCTTGGTGTTATCACAATTATAACATTTCAAACTCAATTTTGATACCAATTAAAGGGGGCATGGTATTCAAAATAAACTTAAATGAGCTATTAGCCTTGCTACGATAATATTTCCTCATCATTAGTTTCTTGCATGATTGAGTAATCCTGTATTGTCCTGTGAAGTATCTGCTGTGAGAGACAGCTGTGAGAGATAAATGTTTATTCAGTCACCTCTAGGCTGTGGGGCCAAAAGGGGACAGGGGTAATTTAGGTCGTTTGACCTTAAACCTGGAGTTTGTATGTTGGAAATTGTTATGAGGGGCAATGAAGAAACATTTGGGAGTGGGTTTCCTGAAAGGGGTTGGGCTTCCTTTGAAGAAGCATTTGTTCTACCATATATAAAGCTATGTTACACTAGAATCGGGGATCCTAGATTTGGCCACAGTGGGACGCCCAGGCGACCGTCGGCTGCCTGTATGTGATGCTGCTCTCTGTAGTAAACTTCCTTTAATATACAGAAGCTAGCGTCCATGAGTCTTTTTCTACTAACTGACACATTGACCAAAATCTTCAGAAACCACACCTGCAACAAAAATGAATATAGTTTGATTCATACTTAAATAATACAAATATTAAAATCAAACTCAGCTTTGACTGTTCCTTAATTAGAGATACACTTCCTTGTTTTATATATCTTTAAAGATGCTGAAGGTGAATAACATAGCATATTTTTTTGAAAATCAACTGAAACACTATTTTCGAAGCAGATTGCTTCCACCCTCCATGGCTGCTGCAGAATATTCCTTATGGTCAGTTTCAAAAGCTACAACATATCTGTGACTGATTCCAGTTTTGAAAAAAGCCCAAGAAATGAGCTGTAGATTTAAAAACAGAGGCTTCACAAATACAGTCGTATCAAGATTTTCCTTTATAAATCATTGGTTGTTCGGATCAGCAATTTCAGTTAAATATATCATATAGTAGACAAATACTGATATTTGAAAAGTGAAATGAAGTTTATATGATTTACAGAAAGTGTGCAGTAATTACTTAATCAAAAGTAGGCAGGTGCATAAATTTGGGCACCCTTGTTGTTTTATTGATTTTAATACCTTTAGTACTAATTATTGGAACACAAAATTTGTTTGGTAAGCTTACTGACTCTTGACTTATACACACGGGTGAAGCCAATCATGAGAAAAGGTATTTAAGGTGGCCAGTTGCAAGTTGTTCTCCTCTTTGCATCTTCACTGAAGAGTGGCAACATGGGAGCCTCTAGACAACTGTCAAATGACCTGATTGACAAATGACAAAGATTGTTAAACATCATGGTTTAGGGGAAGGATACAAAAAGCTAGCTCAGAGATTTCAAATGTCAGTTTCCACTGTGAGGAACATAGTGAGGAAATGGAAGACCACAGGCACAGGTCTAGTTAAGGCCCCGAGTGGCAGGCCAAGAAAAATCTCAGATAAGCAGAGGCGAAGGATGGTGAGAACAGTCAAACTCAGACAGACAGCTCAACAGACCTACAACATGATCCTTCTGCAGATGTGCATCAATCAACTTTTCAGCGCACTTTGCAGCAGGAGATGCTGTATGGGAGAGTAACGCGACAGAAGCCTTTTCTGCGCACATGCCACAAACCGAGTCGCTTGAGGTACGCTAAAGCACATTTGGACAAGTCGGCTTCATTTTGGAATAACGTGCTGTGGACTGATGATGATGAGTTATTTGGACATAACAAGGGGCGGTATGCATGGCGGAAGAAGAGCACAGCATTCCAAGACAGACACTTGCTACCCACAGTAAACCTTCGTGGTGGTTCCATCATGCTGTGGGCCTGTATGGTCAGTGCAGGGACTGGAAGTCTTGTTAAAGTTGACGGTCACATGGATTCCAGTCAGTATCAGCACATTCTTGCAAACACTATTCAAGAATCAGTGACAAAGTTGAAGTTGCGCCGAGGCTCGATACTTCAACAAGACAACGACCCTAAACACTGCTCCAATTCTACCAAGTTGTTCATGCAGAGGAACAAGTAGAACGTTCTGGAATGGCCATCTCAGTCCCCAGACCTGAATATTATTGAAAATCTTTGGTGTGATTTAAAGCGGGCTGTCCATGCTCGGAAACCATCAAACCTGACTGAACTGGAGATGTTTTGTAAAGAAGAATGATCAAAAATACCTTAACCAGAATCCAGACCCTCATTGGAAGCTATAGGAAGCATTAAGAGGCTGTTATTTCTGCAAAAGGAGGATCTACTAAATATTGATGTCATTTTTCTGTTGGTGTGCCCAAATTTATGCACCTGCCTGCTTTTGTTTAAGTAATTATTGCACACTTTCTGTAAATCCTATAAACTTAATTTCACTTCTCAAAGATCACTGTGTTTGTCTGCTATATGATATATTTAACTGAAATTGTTGATCTGAACAACCAATGATTTATAAAGGAAAAATAAAGGGTGCCTAAACTTTTTCATTCGACTGTAGCACTGTGTCTTCATCATTCAACAGAGCCAGAGAAGAACTGCTAACCCAAAAAACACTTGTTCCTAATCAAGTGTTTTTTGTAACTGAATACAGCACTGAAGCAAGCCGAATCAAACAGAACTGGAGTATTTTAAGAAGTGATGGCACACTATGACACACTCTTCCAGAGACCCCCACTGTTAGTTTTAGAAAAAGCCCCCACTATCTGGCGACAAACTAGTGAACACCAACCTCCCCCCTCTTAAAAGTCATGGATACTAAAGCCATGTTTCCACTAAATCTGGTCCCTCAGACCGGTTCACTTGGGGCCGGCTCGGGTCGCTTCTGTTAATAGTGGAGTGCGTTTCCGTACAGAGGTCCAACTATGTGAGCAGCTGACGCCACCCAAAAGTGACTATATTTGCTTTATAAATCTAAACCGCACCTGAAATACACTTTCCAGCCAATCTCCCCATTCATAAAAAGACGTTTAGTAATTACACGTTTGTGGCGCTATAAACTGTGGATAAAGCGTGCGTAAACGAGACACAGCTTCCGTTTTTTCGTCATCTTCTGCTTTTATTTCATTTTTCATTTTAACATGTCTATATGAAATTATTTGGGTTTATATAGAGTTGACTGCCTTATGCACTGTAAAAATATTACTTTGGGTATAAATGCAAGTACCGTGAATTGTAAACAGGAAACGGCTGAAGCTAACGTGTGCTCGCTTTGTTTAGCTAAATCTGTCAGCTCGACAAAAAGTTATTGTCTCTGGAAACATGCCGTATTTTCACAAGATCAAGTCAGCGTTTGGTGAGGAATGATTATTTTGTCTTTATATATGCTTGCTTTGTGCTATATATGCTTCGTTCTCACCTGCGTCTGCATTCTCTTTTGTTTTCTCTTGTCCAATCATAAACTGGTCCACGCTAAAGCGAGCTGGCTTCCTCTGGAAGCTAGTACCTCTCATGGCCCCCTTCAGACTCCTCAAATGGGGGCGGTACGGTTCACTTTTGTTCAGTTGAAACGCCTTGGACTGTACCGCTCGAATGGAAACCCCCCTTAAAGCTAGCTGCTACAGGTGTGGTAACTGTGCTTTCTTTGAACATGTACAAAGGACTAATACGTTCATGGACATAACATCAGGCCATCAGTTTTGACATAAAGACAATAATACCACCTATGTGTGATGTAGACTTGAGTGTCCATTCTACATTCAGGCAATTCTACATAGGCCGAACAAAACGTAAACTAAAAAAATAGATGGACAAAAACAGACCATAAGGACCTGCAACCCCCTGTATCCTATGGCTATGCATTACAAGGAAGCAGACCATGACAGCTGTACAGGTTTAAAAATATGTGGGATCGAATACATCAGAAAAAATAAGAGGAGGAGACAGGTTTAAAAACTGCTCCAGTGAGAATCCTACTGGATTCATACCCTTAAAGCCTCCCAGTTTCCAGACCTGAACGAGGAGATAGATTTCTCCCCTTTCCTTTAACATCACAGTCAATATATGTACATAGTTGTAAATAAATAGTCTTTTTAAGTTAATACACCTCATGAAATCTTTTCTACTTTTTTATTAAAACAAACATTCTTGTATTATCTATATTGATGAAGGCCGAAGGGCCAAAACAAGTCAGCGTGATTTTTTTATCCCTATTTGCCATGTAATAATTGAGGCCCATATCTAAAATAGTCAATTGAATATTCACAAAATGGTATTAAGTTTTTGTTGGATCTCATCATTTCTGAGGGGCAAGGGGATTCACAACACACACAAAAAATCATTACATCACGGAATACTTAGAGTGGACTCCTTTCATCCTCAACATCTTAAACAAAACATCCTTTATGGCCAATTTCAAAGTTTACATTGCATCTGTAGCCGGGATGAGGATTTTGTGGAGCAGTCTGAAGTGATGTCAAACAGTTTCTTGGAAAGAGCTTATCAACCTAAAATGGTCTAGAACAGGGGTGCCCACAGCTTTTCAGCATGAGAGCTACTTATGAAATCACCAAGTCAAAACGATCTACCACCTACTGTAAAAATATGAATTTATTTAAGAATACTTGTATTTTGTAATATTGTATTCTGTTACAGAATACTGAATACATGGTTTTCAGTTATTGTACTGGTACTGTATTCTGAATACTTTTTGAAGTTTTGAAGCAAGAGCCAGTGATGAACTGTGCTCATGGGACCTGGGCCATTATATTGCGCGCTGGAGGCAGAGTTTGTTTCCAATATGCATGGAACAGGCACGCGCTGTCCACAGCCGCTGTTGTACAGAGCTTTACCCAGAAGTTAAACTACGCTGGCAATCTTTAGATTCACTGCAGTATGTCCACACACTTCAGCGCACAGAACGTCTGCACCTCGTGTGTATGTGTACATGTGCGTGTGTGTGGCATGTGCGCATGAGCGTGTGTATGATCGCTGCGTGATGAACAGAGCAGGTGGATGTATCACAGCTCTTTAAACCACGTGAGTAAAACAGAGCATCCATCCATCTATCTTCTTCCGCTTATTTGGGGCCAGGTTGCGGGGGCAGCAGTCTAAGCAGGGACTCCCAGACTTCCTTCACCCCAGACACTTCCTCCAGTTCCTCTGGGGGGATCCCGAGGCGTTCCCAGGCTAGCCGAGCGACATCTCTCTAATAGGGCAAGATGGTTGGCCAAAGATGCTGTATTGACTAAGATTTTTGGAGGTATTGGTAAGCCTGATTGGTAAACCAATTTTTTTAATCTGCTTTTTAACTTTAAAAAAAATTGTGCACAACAAAACTGTAAAGGATACATTGAGGGTCTCCTGAAATATGTCTCACAGCCGAAATCTTCCTTTGGGTTTTTGAGCACACAACACCCCTGTCCAAATACCTTCAGACAAGTGGAGTGGATCTCCTAGCAGCTCACAGGATGAATTTGGAAACTGAAGATGAGCTTAAGAAACATGAAAGGGACTTCAATGGGTCCATCCAAGCTGCGGACAGTTTTGTGGAGTGGGCCAATGGTAAGCTGCTGATGGAGAAGAGGGAGGACTGTAAGATTGAGGTAAAGATGGCACCACCTAAAAAACGTCAGAAGAAGATGCCAGGGAGCAGGCTGATGAGTCCGCTGCAGCAGCTGAAAAGGACTTTGAAGTAAATGTACACAATGTATCATGGATACTGTCACACAAAGTATCCATGAACGCTTTTCTATGGTTTCTGCGGTCTGCAGATTTTGCTTTACCTTGACCCCAAAACTTTTCCCACACAAGGAAAAGTGACTTCCAGCATCAGCAGTGCACAACCGACTGACACAGCAGAGGTACACTTGCAAACAATATATAACTCAGCTTTAGGACAAAAAACATCACTGTTGCAGCCCGTGGCGGGCAGAGAAGTTTGCAGTCCGACTAAACAATCACCAGGCTCCAAGCGACAAGCAACTCAAAGTGTATAAGCGCTTTGTCAAACAAAGCATAAAAAATATATGAACTTGTGTGCGAGAAGTAAAGAAATGAGTAAACTGATGCCGGTCGGCTATATAACCTCTGATTGGCCATCCGAGTGTCACCGGTGTGACATTGTTGGTATTGATACCAAGCTCTCAGTCAGCAAAATGGCCGCCTGTTTAAGCCAATGGGCCGGGCTTGCTAGCGCATGCCGGCAGTTATCCTTTTGAAGCGAGGTATATTTGGTGGCTGTACGACGAAAGTAGCGTCAAATTACACTACCAGGTGACTGCTTTGGCGAAATAGAGCGAGACGAAGCTAAAGATTATGAAGCTGTTTTTAAGAAAGCAGAAGGATTTTCAACAACAAAAAAGTGTATGATCTGAAAATAGGTAAAAATCGCCACAAAATCCAACCTTTGTGAAAGCCGTAGCCTGTCAGCTGAACACAAGCAGTTCTAGGGGAAAAATACTTTCTGGGCTGCGGAGGTTTTTTCCGCTGCAGTTCCAATGGAGTGGCCACTGGGGGTTACTGACAATACCCTATTCAATTAATATACGCTAATAGATCCATGATTGATACTTGAACTAAGCATGCGTGAAGGTATCATTTAGTACTTAAGCACCGCCTCTAGCGGCCAATAATTATGAAATCGAACTGTATTAGGTATGTGGCTTCTTCATCTTCTCAACACATTTTTTACTCTTCTCCCACTTTTTCCATTTGGTGTTGTAAATCGCAGTCTTATTTCTAGGAAGTAACTGCACTTTGCGCTGTTGAAGACATTCAAATACCAAAGTTGTGTGCCTTAATTTGTTAATAAGGGCTCCAGAACATAACTTAGGCGTATGGTGCTGGCTTTATGCCACATTAATTTAAAGAGGAAAGTTTAGATCAGATCCACCCACGCTTGCTGCACTTCATCTCATTGAGTTATTAACCCACTGGCTACTGGTTAATCCGCACATCACTTGCTCTTTGAAGTGTTGCTGTTTGAGACTTTATTATAGTACAAATTCTGTACCCACACATAAATAAGAAGCCTGTTGACTGTAATATGGTAAAAGCCTTTGCCCTCCAACCAGACGAGGTGCAAGTTCAAATGTCATACTATGTGAGACCTTCACTCATACCGCCCACTCCAATTAATGTGGTGTATGGTGACAGGGTTAAACATAAGAATCTGGCAAATTGCTTGGAGCAACAGCTGACAAAAATGGAGCAAATGAAATCCTATACAATGAAAAGAAATGAATCACAAATTGTAAAATTGCACAGATAGTGCGGTTTCCCTTTTGTGACCCATATTTAACGGTCAGTGCCCCCTGACTTGACCCAGATAAAAAAAAACAAAAAACATGAATTAATAATTGTATTTTTGGCTGTATGTTTCATATATTGTGTAAAAATGACCCTGTTTCTACATAGTATGTGTTTTAATGTTAAATTTAGTCTTAGTGCATTATTTTGATCGTTGCGCTGGATCTCTGCGCACAGAATGGGTGTGTATGTGAGAGCATACTAAAGCACACCTGAGTACAGGGATTGGGATTCACGTATTTCTGTCATATTTCTGACCTATTGTGATTCAGCTGCAGCTCTGACCCGCCTTCAGTCACAGACTTTGCTTTGGTGCATTTTCTACTGTCTGTGACTATTTCAGCTTCAAATCTAATCTTCAACCTTGTATGTACAAATGTAAAATCTATCATCATCTAATCATGTAAGACTTGTAAGGCTGGATTGAGCAGGAATGTAATAACATTGGAACACATATATGGGTGTAAAATTATAGTTCAATAGGTTAAGCATCTGCCTCGTACACAGTAGACCCTGGTTCAAAACTCTACAGGTTAACCTCTTGTTTTCTCTCTCTCTCTCTTTTGTTTTATTTTATTTATTATTATTTTTTTTTTATAATTGTGCACCCTTAAAAAAACATACCACTAGCCGCCACTGTTAAAGGTGCACTTTAACTTTTCTCATGACTGCTTGTCTTGGAGATGTTATTGCTTTGCCCAGAATGTTCCACAGTGTGGCAATAAAAGAATCTATCTAGCATTTCTTTCTCACTAGTTGTTTTTAATACTCAAAAATACCTACATTACATACATACAAAACATACATTCTCACCGTGAGCAGTGGTGGAGGCAACTGCTTCTCGTCATTGAGATACATTTAGTGCCATACAGGGGAACATTCTAGGAAGACGATAACATCATCATGGAGATAAGCAGGTGTCATAGTTTGTGCCAGAGAAGTTACGCAGTGCAGCGGAGTTCTGTTAACCATCTGCAAAAGCCTTGTCAAAGTTTGTCAAAATGAACCTATAATTCCACTTTACCAATGACCATCTAGTAGTATACACATGTCACTGCAGCAGTTGTGAACATACTTTTTTATTTACTTTTTTGTGCAGGAATATGAAACAAAGAGTGGCAGAGCTGGAGCAAGCAACCCGACTTCTCCTCGTCAGAGCGTGAGGAAGAACCTGGACTTTGAGCCGCTCTCCACCACGGCTCTGATCTTGGAGGACAGGCCAGCGTACGTAAATAACACACACATAAGCCACTTCCTCCGCTCCTGACCTAGTCATGGAGAACTGATCCACTCAAAAGTGCTGCTAAAAGTTTCATGATGACTTCCTTTGAGTGGTAGTAAAAAGTTGGTCATACACAAATGTTTCCATGTCTAACTGGTACCACCTACTGGCTAATACAGGTATCAGTAATACATAGTGTAATTGGAAGATCACCTTCAAATTACACAAACACACATTTTACTTATTGTTATTTTCATAGACTTAAGTGTGATTAAACACTGCACAATAAATCAGTAAATTTACATTTATAATTTAGAATTTTAAATTTGGCAATTTCGTTAGTATACCATTTCCTAAGCCTCAAAATAAAGAAAATGAGACTGCGCACCCGAGTGAACTAGCTTTCCAGATTTAAATAGAAAATATTCTGACAGAGAACACCTACATGTCTGTATCTCTTGTCTTGTTTAATTTTGTAGTGATAGGACTGGTGCAAATAATCATTGATATCGTATGTAAAAAAAAATATATATATTATGCAGCCTTGTCCTCACTTAAAGCTGTAGTACCTAATTTTTAAACAGTGAAATAAGGGAAATAGACATTTAAACCATGATAACTTCATTGCAAGCGCTTACAAACCCTTTGGCGTATCACAACTTTTCACATGCAGAGATTTTTGGGTCACTAGCAGCTTTTTCACACATAGGGGTATTATCCCTGCACAGCCAATCAGCTCTTATCCAAAAACGTCCTTTAATGATTCACATGGCTCTTTCTTATAAGTTTGAAAAGATAAAATGTTTAATTATTTGATGAAGACCATCTGTAGAAAGTCTGATTTTCATTTTTCCAGGGGAGGAAAACAATATTTAAAACAGTTGGATATCCCAGCTTTAAACATTGTTTGAAACTGAGGAGGTGTTTTATCATTTAAATAAAAAGAATGTGTAATTGAACCAACATTTTGGATTATGAGATGCCTATATTGTAAAAATTAGTTGTGATTCATGTGTAGATTTACATTACAGAATTGGTCTTAGTCTCTACTAATCTTTATAGGCTAAAGTCAGGCTGTTGATAGATTTAGGCTGCTAAAAGCAAAAAAAATATAGATGAATGACGGAATTTATATTCTTTCTATATGAACGTGTTGAAATAAATTCACAACACAATGTATAAAAAGTGATGTGGCCTAAAGTGGTAACTTGAACCAATTATTGTAAATTATAAAGTCTCACTTTGTTCTCGTGGACCCCATCTTGTGTCTCGTCTTGTCTTGTGAAATTTTGTCTTGTTCCACCCCTAATAAAATGATATAGACTTTGACTAAAATACATTGCACTTACAGTTTGTGTACATTCTGTGTTTCAGTAACTTACCAGCCAAACCAGCAGAGGAAGCCCAGAAACACCGACAGCAGTATGAGGAGATGGTGGCTCTGGCCAAGAAGAGAGGTCAGTCTTTTGGCTCAACTCAAAAATATCAAAACATTATTAAGTTCACATGTCATTCACATGTCGTGAATAATAAAGACAAATGGCACAGGCAGAAATATGATTCCATAGTTTCAGATAAACGATTTAAAAAATAAATAAATATGGCTTGTTTGGGAAGTTTTCTAAACTCACCTTACTGACAATGATTCAAGTCAGAAACCATTTAGTTTAATTATTATGGGCCTTAAGCTTAAGTGTATTGTGAATTCATATTATGATTTCAGTTTTCACAAACTACACTACTTTTGTACATTAAAATTGTTTTTAAATGTTATATTTAATAACTGTACTGAAGTCTTAACTGATTCCCCCACAATGCTTTGCAGAGCTGAAAGAGGCCCAGAAGAGGAAGAAGCAGCTTGAGGATCGGTGTAAACTGGAGGAGAGCATCGGCAGTGCGGCTCAGACCTGGACCCAAGAGATCCTGCCCAACTGGAGCGCCATGTAAGAGACACACCAGGCACAAGCATTTGTTGTACAATTGCCAAAGATGGGCTCTAAAGTAGATCTGACGAAGTTACCATTGTTTGTCAAATGTGCAGATAACTGGATAAGTTTTGCTCTGTTGAGTGAGTATCTCATACATTTTGGTTGGAGTAGTCGCAACATAGCTTGGATATTGAAGTGGTGATTTTACAGGTGAACAGTTGGATTTGAAATAACATGCAATGCTTTTTTCAACAAATTGTCTCATAGCGTCTAACAACTATTTGCAACTCAAATAAAGTTAATCCCAGTCTTCAGCACTTTCCAAAGTCTTTTACAAACATTCTAGATATTTGTGTCTATTTATTTTAAAAGGGACAGTGCATATTTATGGACATATGATTTAAATGTAGATATGCCAGAATTTAGCCACGGGCTAGTTTCCATTTGTTGTTCCTGGACAGGTTGATGGTGCCATAAAAGATTAAAGGAGGTGAGAGCAGTACAGAAAAAGATCCACAAGAACACATTAGAACACAGACAGTAACTTCACACCGAGAATACACATAACATCCAGGACTGAACACATTGCAGGGAAGGAGAGGAGAGATTCAGTACCACACATTCAGGAATTGTTAGAGACATTTACACACATTAGTTTACAATTTGTTAATCATTCATTTCAAGATCATTAAAATTACATTTTAAAAGCACTGTAGTACACATATCCTAAGGTTCTATATTTATTGCACATACCCTAAAGTGCTACATGTATTGCACATACCCTAAAGTGCTGTATGTATTGGACGTACCCTAAAGTGCTACATGTATTGCACATACCTTACAGCGCTAAATTGAGTTCTTATGAGTTGTGCTCACAGGTTTTTGTTGATCTTAGCCACTTCTTTAAGTGACTTGTGAAGGCTGCAAAGGTGGGCGCCTCTCACAAACGTCGTCAGACACTGTACACAGCCCTTGTAGGATGAAACTTTTTGACCAAAAGTAGTTTTTCTTACAGGAAGTTTTTGTTTGTCAAGTCTGTTTTAACCAGGTCCTCTCCATTAAATGACCCATTTTGTGTGTTCGTGTGTTGGCAGGTGTACGTCTCGGCGAGTAAGAGATCTGTGGTGGCAGGGCATCCCTCCCAGTGTCAGGGGCAAAGTATGGAGCCTGGCTGTGGGTAACGACCTCAACATCACACACGGTAAAAACTGGGTATTCAAAACTGTACAGCCAAATCTGGACTATTTGATCTTGAAAATCAGGATTATAATGATCCCATCTCAGAGATGGATTTGAGGCTGATGCAGGGTTTTAAAGGAAAAATATTTCACTTGTTTGTATTGTTGTTAGCCTTTAAACATGCTCTTGAGTGCCTTAAGTTTGGTATATCATGTTTTAGAACTGTTTAAATGTTAAATTGCTCTGCTCTTTCCCACGGCACTAACTGAATTTAGGCGTCATCTACTGTGTACATTGCACTTACACAAGCTAAAAATTACTCAGGTGTTTGTGAAGAAATGCGAGTTGACCTAACAGTTATAATGATCGGCAGAAATTAGTCTAGCAATGATTTAAGGACTTTGTATTTGCAAAAGCATAATCATTTCGCTCCATTCTGCAGCATGCTCATCTGGTCAGTTGTAGCAGTTTTTCGTCATAGAATAAGCAGCAGTGAGCAGTATTCCCATTACAGGCAACACGCATCAGTGGTTTTTACTGCACAAGAAACTCCAGACAGCATCAGCACAGGTCAGAGAAGAACAGAGGAGAGTGGGGTAATGGTTGCATGCTGTTGGACTACCATTACAGCAGGTTGAATGGAGCACAGTACCATCTCAGCCGTGCACTCACTCCACAGCACACAGAACAACAGCTTTCTTTATGCCTGCAGCTTAAATACTGCTCTTTTATTGCTCACGCTGTGCCTGCTTCAGGCATTAAATGTTTAAGGGACATTTAGAGTTTAGCTGCATTTTATCATACTGTCTTTTAAGATGACAGCGGCTTTGTATTCATTTATTTTAAATATCTTTTCTTTCTTTTTTTTCTTTTTTACTTATTTTGGAGGTTACATGGAACTGACTAAAGGACTGTAATGTCTATGGTCATGTATCTTGTTATTTAAAGCCATGTCTGCTTGTTTTAGCAAACTCAATTAATCCAAACAAGGAAAAAACATCTTTAAGTTTTTATGTTGGTTCTTCAAAAATCACATTTTGCTAAACTGATGGTGGCTATGTCATGCAGATTTGTTAATTTTGGGATCATCCGCTTTCTCACTGTATAAACCCTTAAATGACCCTGAAATAACAATAATAATGAGTGTTTAATGCTACAAATGCCATTTACTATTAATGTTTGTTATTGTCATTAGAATAAGCTTTCACAGACTGTGACTTTCAGTCGGTGCATGAAGTCATGAACCGGCACAACACAGACTCATTGCTCTGCAACTATACAAGCCTTTCTGAGTGCTCCTCTCCTGCTCTTCTCCCTCTGCACCTCTCCTCCTCTCAGCTGTTCTGACACTGGATAGGTCAGTCACTTGTCTGGATACAGTGATGTGAGAACTGGCCTTTTATGAAAAACTGCATTGAGTGAGACATTTGATTCTGAGACTCTGGATCATTTCTACCTCCGCGGGTTTGCATCACAAACAGGCTGTGTGTCACCATGTTGACTCGTACTGCTGCACTCATACAGTATTTCACATTTCCCACGAAAAGCGAAAAAGACGCCATAATACTCATACAACATATTCTTCAGATAGGATGTTTTATTTATTTATTAACTTTTATTTAACCAGGTAAGAACCCGTTGAGATCTAAACCTCTTTTTCAAGGGTGACCTGGGGCAAGATATACTGCCAAATTTAGACTAAGAAAGGGAGGTGACAAGCGCAGAGGGGGACAGGACAGAAGTGTGGAGGGACGGAGGTGCAAGGAGGGAGAAAAAGATTGAAAGGAGCTCATAGTGCAGGCAGTGGCTCAAACTGTGGCTCATCCGATACACGAGGAGAACCGATGTGATGTCGGGGCACAGAGGAATGCCTTGCTCCTCTTGTATTTAGAAAGATGCTGGGTGTTTGTTATTAAAATCATGTCCATCACACGTAATGTGCCCAGATTTACCCACATTTCTCACACCCCCCTTTGCACGTCTCTGTGCCACCCCCAAACCAACCTGCCCCACACTTTAAGAAGCTGTGCTCTAATAGAGTCTTCTGCCCACACCATAAATACATGGGCAACTGAAATGGAAGAGCTTAAATGTAATGAAGCAGTTCCAGAAATCCCTTCCTTCATATCAGGCTTTCACCAATAGAGGTCAGGAGAGGTCACAGATCAGACACTTATTAGCACTGACATGTCTGCAGTAGGCAAAGGGAGCTTTGTAAGCCTTTTTAATGTGAAGATGAAGCTGTGTGTGACCAACCCATCTGCATCTTCTCTGTCTTAACAAGTTTTTGTCTTTGTTTGTGCATAGAGCTGTTTAATATTTGCCTCTCCCGGGCAAAGGAGAAGTGGAGGAGCTCCCCAGCCCCTGTGCCAGTGAATGGCACTGACGGTATGGATAGATACATGAAACCATTTTTATTGAAGAATTTCAGTTGCACAAACTTTAAAGTAATCCATCCTGAGAAATATATGTACATGACAAAAAAGTGTGATTGTGAATTATATGACAAGGCTATCAGTAAATTCTTTGTGATAACTGTAATAATTTACAAACATTATCATCACAGTTATTAGAGAAAATAGTTGGGGTCAGGGGTGGGCAATATTAACAAAAATTAATCTGGTTTATCCCAATAATTACATCATGCAAAATATATTTTTCTCTGACTTTGTCATCATAATTTTCAAGTCATCAACCTTTAGAGTAGAACAACCCTCCCAATGATAACAGTATTTTTTCAAAAATAAAACTTTTAAATGGACTATTCCAAATTATTATGCACAAAAGAGTTTCAATAACAACAACAATAACATGATTATGTTATTGTTGTAAAGAACTGAAAATGGTCATTTGTTAAATTAAAAGCATTAGCTGGTCATATTTACTGAAATCAAAAGCTATTTCAATCAAAACATCTCAACAGGTCAAGTTACATTTTAACATCGGACCTTATTTGATGGAGCTTCACAATTCTTGCATCCATTGAACTTGTGAGTTTGTAGAGAGTTTCTGCTTGAATTTCTTTGCAGGATGTCAGAATAGCTGCTGTTTGGAGGTGAACTGCCTCCCGCTCTCATAGCTCTTTAGTTTGAAAATGCTCCAAAGGCTCTCAATAGGGTTGAGGTCGGGGGAGGATGGGGGCCACACCAAGAGTTTCTCTTCTTTTATGCCCAGAGCAGCCAGTGATGCAGAGGTGTTCCTGCAGCATGAGATGGTGCACTGTCTGCATGACGAGGATTCTGTTACAGAAAGCACGGTTCTTCTTTTTGTATCATGGAAGAAAGTGGTCAGTTAGAAACTCCACATACTTTACAGAGGTCATTTTCACACCTTCAAGGACCCTAAAGGGGCCCACCACCTCTCTCCCCATGACTCTGGCCCAAAACATGACTCCGCCCCCTCCTTGCTGACATCACAGCCTTGTTGGGACCTGATGGCCGTCCATCCATCTGGACCATCCAGGGCTGCACGGCACTCATCAGTGAACAAGACTGTTTGAAAATGAGTCTTGTATTGTATTTCTGGGCCACTGGGCCGTTTCTGCTCGTGAGCACCGGTTAAGGGTAGAACCATTGAAGGTTTATACATAGCTTCTGGAGGATCTACACCTTGGCGTTTGCAGGACTCCAGAAGCACCAGCAGCACCAGCCGCTTCAAATACCTGTTTGTTGTTTGTAGTGGCATTTCAGCAGCTGCTCTCTTAATCCGATGTAGTTGTCTGGCAGAAACATTCCTCATCGTGCCTTTATCTGCACGAATCAGCTACAAATCTCTTAATAGTACAATGATCACGCTTAAGTTTTTGTGAAATATCTAAGGTTTTCATACCTTGTCCAAGGCACTCAACTATTTCACGCTTTTCAGCACTAGAAAGATCCTTTTTATCACCGCTATTGCTTGAAAATGGTGGTCTGCTTAATAATGTGGAACGTGCTTCTTAAATTGTTTTTCCTTTAATTGGATTTACCTACCAATCTAATTGGCAGAGGTGTCTAAGTATGATTTCACTGACCCATAGAGCCCTGAGACGCAATACCATCCATGATGGAAAACAAAAAGAAAATTACCCTTATGGCACAATTTGTATAATAACTTGGAACACGGTGTATATTCAGGCAATATTCTCTCAGTCAAACAGAAATATGTTAAAACATGTCTCAGTTAAGTTAACTAAGCTAAGTTAGTTGAGGTTTAATTATCACATTAGACAATGTGAAATATCACCTTGAAAGTGGACATCACTTTTTCATTTTATGTTTAATCAGCTCTTTTATTGCATTTTTAAACGCTATACTTGATATCTCGATATTCAAATTTACCATATCTTCAAAACAACATTCACAGTATTATCTAAACTTCAGGATATTGCCCATGTCTGATAATGATTATATTCTGTGTCTTGCAGCTGCTGGTTCCTCAGACCGTGAGTCCAGTCTGGAACTGATTAAGTTGGACATCTCCAGAACATTCCCACAGCTGTGTATATTTCAGCAGGTGAGAAGGTTTTCAGATGTAGTACTATTCTAGGACCAAATGAGAGCCATTTAGTCCAGGATATATTTAAAGTGTTGATTTTAAATTGTGACTTGACTTGTGTGTTGCTTTTTTACAGGGCGGGCCCTACCATGATGTGCTGCACAGCATACTGGGAGCTTACACCTGTTACAGGCCAGATGTGGGCTATGTAAGTCACACTCAGGAGAACAGTTTGTTTATACTGCGTGGTTAAGTGGCCTCCATTCTATATGAGATTAGAATGGAGGCCAGACAAGCAAATTTAAGATATTCAAGAGAATTTTTAATATGAAAAATCCTGAATATTTTTCCTTTAAATGAAAACAGTATCTTTAAGTGAAGACAGGTTCAACAACACAATAAACTATTCAAATAAAGAACATCCAATTTAACCTGTTTTTCCACTTAAATGAGTTCAGCTAATAACTATAGCAGCTGAGACGTGCATGTTGTGTATTATTCAGTCAGAGTTGTGTGATGCCATGGGATGTGTGGGCCATGTGAAGTAACATGACATGTTGGTATAGGAGAATGTGTCACACCATCACATCTACTATTTTATAATTGGATTTAACTTTTAATTCTTTAATCCTAACTGCATTTGTTTGTGTTGTAGGTGCAGGGAATGTCGTTTATTGCAGCCGTGCTGATCCTGAACTTGGACACAGCCGATGCCTTCATAGCGTTTGCCAACCTGCTCAACAAACCCTGTCAGATGGCCTTCTTCAGAGTTGACCACAGCCTTGTCAGTTCACTCAAGTTCACTTCTATGGCTGACTTTTAAATGGCACTAAAAACCCAGCCTCTGTCTCTCTTGTCTCTCCAGATGTTGACTTACTTTGCGGCATTTGAAGTGTTCTTTGAAGAACACTTACCAAAGCTTTTTGCACATTTCAAGAAAAACAACTTGACCCCAGATATTTATTTAATTGATTGGTGAGTAGCTAGCAGTCTTTGGGCAGTTTGTTATTTTACAGCAGAGAACTATGAAGACATTTCTTTCCACTGATAGATGGTAGTTTTTGTTTTGCTTTATAATATTCCCACATCTGTGAAACGTGACATTTCCCCACATTGTCATGGGGCAATCAATGTCAGGGCAAGTTCTAGGGAACTGGATGGTGGACTTTACTTTCATACCTACTCTAGCGACTCTAGCGACACTGTTGCACATCAATCAAAATCATTGCCTAAAAAATAGCTGTCATTTTGTGCGCTTTAGTTTTGTTTTTGTTTTTTTTACGAGATGTATTTTATAGGTCCAGTGGACCCATGGTTTGTATGATATCTTACAATATAATTTCAGCATGAAACACTTACAATAGTCTTTACAATAGGTTTGTTTTATAAACAGAGCCTAAAATATAGATTTTTGTATTCATTTCATGATCAGCACAAAATGTATTAGTATACAGTTAGCATGTAACTTAAAATGGCACTATGTAGTTTGCTAATGGAAGGTATATAGCTTGGGGGAAAAAAACTACTTTAACTTGATAAATGAAACATAGATGTGTTTATATCACACTGTGGAACCTTCCAGCCAAAGCAAAAAGAATTTTATGAAAAAATCAAAACTTATGATGTGCACCTTTGAAACATCCAACTGTCACATTTCATCTGAAGCAGCCTAATGTTCTGTAGATATATAGCCCACTTTCTGTGACCCATTTGTGGACCCACACTCACTGTTTTAGATCCATCACTTTTAACCCACATTTCACCAAACATACACTAATGCAGAGTACATATTCAAATAAGACAGAGTCCAGGCCATAGCCCTAAGAGGGATCTGTTCAAAGGGAGAAATGTACGACACCAAAAATTCATTCACAGATGTCGCACTCGCATTCAGCTTCATTTATAAAGTGTTACCAGCATTGTATTGTTCTACGCACATGGTCAAATCGTGGTCCTGGGAAAATAGGTCTACTCCTACATCCACCTGATACAGAGCTCTCCAGACTCATGTCTCCTGCTCTGTCCTCTCCAAACAAGCTGTAAAACAGTTGCAGTACATCCAGAACGCTGCTGCTCAGGTCCTGACTAGAACCAGGAAGTACGAGCACATTAGTCTGTGCTCAGGTCTCTGCACTGGCTTCAGGCTCAGAGAATAGACTTTAAAGCAGCTCTGCTTGTGTTCAAGTCTCTCCAAAGTACCAAAGTACATCTCTGACATGTTAGTGCCAAAAGAAACATCTCAGACTCTGAGGCCTGCTGCTGGTGCCCAGAGTCAGGACTAAAAATGGGGAATCCACGTTTCAGTTTTATGTAACTAAAAACTGTAAAAGTCTTCCTGAAGATGTGAGACAGACTTCTACTCTGACAATATTCAAATCCAGGCTAAAAACAGTTCAGCTGTGCATACGATTGAAAGATTGTATCTGCACTCTTCTCATTTAAAGTACTTCTTGTAAGGATTTTGTATGTCTTAAGCGGTTTTGTGATTTAAATGCAATTTTATTCTGTTATGTAAAACACTTTGAATTGTGCTCTACAAAAAACTTGCCTTGCCTTTATGCTGAAGAGAAATGGAAAAGGAAAATGGCTGACTGTCCTTTCTTCTGTCAAACCCAGGATCTTCACGTTGTACAGCAAGTCTCTCCCTCTGGATCTGGCATGTCGGGTGTGGGATGTGTTCTGCCGAGATGGGGAGGAGTTCCTGTTCCGCACGGCTCTGGGGCTGCTGCGACTGTACCAGGATGTGCTCACCTCCATGGACTTCATCCACATGGCCCAGTTCCTCACTCGCCTGCCTGACTTTATCCCCGCAGAGCAGCTCTTCCAGCACATCGCCTCTGTGCACATGAGCAGCCGCAACCACAAGTGGGCTCAGGTACCACAGAAACAGAGACGAAAATAGCTTATATACCACAATCTACCTTCCTGTGTGTTAGTAATATGTTCATGTTGACCATTAATTAATGTATTATTTGGCCCAATAATTATTTACAGTGATCTGCACAAGTCCGGGGCTTCACAATGTCCTCTCTCTATCGGAAACAGTGGTTTAACGCTTTGTGCCTGTGAATTGTCTAACCTTCAAACTGCAGGAGTCATAACCAAGTTGAAGCATCTACATATTCAGCATTTTGTTTGTAGTCAGTGAGCAAAGTATTGCTTCGGGTAGTGCTTTGTCGCATTCGTTATTGAGGTGAGACAGCTGAAAGAGACACGGAAGAAAGTGGGAGTGTCCGCACGCTGCTGTAATTTTTAAAAATACTGTTTAGAGCTGATGGCTTTAGTTTTATCAGACAGAGCATGTATTTGCAATGTTCACTTCATAAAACAATGTGGTGAAGCCAAACTTTACTTTGATAGCAAATTAGCTCACCAAACAAATAAAGTCAGGCTTCTCACACTTTGACTATCTCTCTCACCTGATCTTGAAGTTCCTGCTCTCACACCCCGTCCGTTCTTTTACGGATCCGGAAAATTTCGGATCAGGACGACCCATTGAGGCGTTTGTGTATTTTAATGAGATGGACATAATGATATGTGATTTGAACTTCTGTCTTTAAAAATGACTCTCCAGCGCCCCCTAAGAAGTTAAAATGGAACAAAAAAAAATCTTTGTCATAAATATATGAAGTTTTGTACACACACCCTTTATGGAATTCTGAACAAAAAAGCCAATTAAGACCACGCCCAATCTCCACCCACATTTGCATTGCCACGCCTCAAATTGGTAGTGAAAAAATGTTGTTTGTTGGAATCCAATGAAATTTGGTACACCCATTGTGCATGTGGCCCTGAGGGAAAAAAAGTCTCTGACCACACCCTATCTTCAAAGAGAAGGCTGCAATTTTGAATCAAAATATGAAGATTTTCAACATCTAGGTTGCATTTTTTTTTTTTTTCATCCAGTGACCTCCTAACTGAGGCAAATTCATCTGGACATATCTGAGATCAAAAGTTTGAACAAATGAACAAATGAACATGTCTAAAGACCTGGACATACTCATGTATAAAGAAGTCCACCGCACCTTGTTATAATTGGACAGAACCATATCTCCAATGTGACTGCGACAATTTAGAATCACGAGGCGTTCCCAGGCCAGCCGAGAGACATAGTCCCTCCAGCGTGTCCTGGGTCTACCCCGTGGTCCAAAGCACTGCTCAGGGAGTTTTTGTGTTCGCTCAGACAGATGAAAATTAGAGGGAACATTGTTCGCGGGCCTTGCGACCCGATGGTGCAATTCAAGAAAGTGTCTTGCGGCCCTATAGGTGGAGCCCCATGGTTAAATAATCTTGGTCTTAGTAATATAATTGTTATATGTTATCATTGTAGACTTTGATTAATAATACAAACGTTTCTTACACCCATGTTTGCTGCTGTTAAATTGAGTATAGATTGAACTGAAATAACTTATTTTTGCTTCTGAAATGGATAAATTATTTTTTCATTGGTACATTTATACTGTGACCACTAAGTAATCACAATTATCGATTAACTGCATAATCTTGACATCTCTAGTCACAAGTACAAATGCCATTGTGTGTTCTCAGGTGTTGCAGGCTTTACAAAAGGACCAGGAGAAGGGCAGTCCAGTGTTGAAGCGCTGAAGACCTCAGATTCACTGACACTGTCACACCATCCACTCCTCCTCTTACCCGTCAGAGGCGGTTACTGTAACCCAGGCTCTGTGGGCCTTCCCTGGGACACTGTTAGAGGCTTGGTCCGGATGTCCAGCTGCTGTGGTGTACCTCCACTGTGGGTGTCTGCTTTATGGGGAGAGCACTCGAGGCCTTATTTGAACACCCTCCTGTCCCGACACTGTAGCCCAAGAATGTACAAGCCACTCCGTTGGCAAACATGGTGTATGACGGACTTATTCCACAGAGTCTGATGTTTTGTTTTTGTTCCATCAAGTCAATTGTAATCAGGAAAAGCAGCTTTGAACGGATCCAATATGTTGTTTTTGTATGTCGGATACACTGGACTCAAATGTGCAATCTTGAGGTTACATTTCATGTTTTTATTTGTGGTGTTTTGAGTGTTTTCTTATTTAATATTTATCAGAATGATGAAGGATGACATGAGGTGGCGATCATAATTTTGAAGATATGTATGAATTCAATAAGGTACTGTTCAATAAGGAAACTGCACAGTGGTAATATATATAAGTATTTGCAGAATAATAGCAATTGATTTTTCAGATTGTCAAAGTAATATAGTTCAGCCTCATTCATGGAGTAATCATGAGAAAGTTTGTATCTCCTGGACACTTGTTTCAGGAACTATGGGCAGTTTGGTCAGGCACAGGGCTGTACGATTATTGCAACAGTGATATCCTTGACAAGTCACGCAAAACTGGCTAATTCACTTTGAACACAACTAAAGCTATACAGAAATGCACAAAATCATTGGGCCGAAAATGGAACCCTGTATAGGTTTTTTGGCAGTTAAAAGGACCAGTCGTCATTTGTACCCCTTCTGCGAATGGCAAGTTTGCAAACCAATCCTTGGTGTAAACAAGGGTATGTAAGTCACTAGCATATACAACTGTAAAAGATTCACATTTTTCGTGTTTTTTGTCAGATCACGTTCTGTTTTGTGGCTTCCACCTGTTGCTTTTGACCTAATTCTAACCCTGTGGTGTGACCTCATTGACAGCGTTGCAGATTGCTGCATTTTTTCTACACTGTTGATGACACATTCTTTACACCTCTTCTTATGTATGAAACAGGACGTTTAAAACAGAAAGTGCTTTAATTTGCTCCTCTGAGCTGCTTCAGGCCCACTTCGACTGATCAGCACCTGCGCTCGATGCACTCCTTCCCCCGCCCCCTAAATGTGGTGACACACCACAGGACTGCAATAATGCTTTTTGCACATTTTGACATCTCAGCCTTTGAGTTGTGCCTCATTTGTTTTTGGACATGAGGTGGTCTTTTTGACAATGTTTCCTGGTGAGACACCTTGTTACATGAAGTTAGGCTTGTGTATGCGTGACACTACCTACATCCATCTCATTTTATGTGTGATTGTGGTGTGTTTGTTTTTAAAAAGTCCATCGCTTTGAGACCTTTCTACTGTAGAGACCCCGTAGGCAAACATGCAGACAGAAGAGTGTCCCTGATGCCACTGTATCTCACTTGAAATGTACAGAAATGGTTTTATTAAAATAAAAAAGTACTTATATCGAAGTTATGTTTCGTATCATTGATTGTTGTTATTTTTAGATTTCTAGTTTACTGGGTATTTAATAAAAATTAAAAAAAAGATTTCTTTGCATTTTGTCAGAGGACCAAAGATAACAATTGTAAATAAGGATTGATGGTTATCAGATTGTAGAATATGTTTATGTCTGTCTCTTCCTCCTGTTCAGGGGCAAGAGTCAATTAATAACAGAACATTTTCATAAATATCTAAAAGTTTACTTCACAACTGCTGAACCTTATACTTTCTATTATTGCCAAGACCTTAGAGCAGGGCTGTCCAAACTTTTTCCATCGAGGGCCACATATTGAAATATAGACCAAGCGGAGGGCCACAAATCAACCATGAAACGTTAAAAAAGCTGCATTTATCTGATGTTTTAAGCACCACCACATCTACATTCAGTCTCAGTGTCTTAATATCAGGTCTGTATGGCACCAAAATGTTAGTTATTTACGTTAGAATTGTAGAAAATCTGAAATGTGCTGTAAATAGTACTTTTCAGGACAATGTGGGCCAGTTCACCAGGAAGACTAAGGGCCAAGAAAAATTGGTCTGAGGGCCGCATTTGGCCCCCGGGCCTGAGTTTGGACATGCCTGCCCTAGAGCTTGCTATATTTTGAACTTAACATCTTAACACTATTCATTTTAACTGCTCCCCATCTGTATTAAATATGATTGGCTTATAGAATGTTTTGATTTGACCTGAAATCCAGCAATAGTTGGCCAAGCAAAAATAAGTAAATTAAGGCAATTATAGTCCCAAAGGATAAAGATCCCTGTGGAACCCTCAGCTCAATGACATTCTTTTTCACAGCTAGAAGGTTTGAAGCTAAGCCTGACGTTTAAATGCACATAAGAAAAAAATTACATCAAATTATCTTCTCAGTAACATTATCCTATTTTTTAATAAGATAAAGTAAGATATAAACCTTTCCATACTTGAGATATTTTTGTAGTGGTAATGTTTGTGTGTTTCTTGTGAACAACACCTGAATGAGCTGCCAAAGCCACATGAAGGTAAACCACAGCCCTCCTCCTCACTCATGCATGCACCCTGACTGTTCTGTGCTGTGGTCTTCTCAGATCTTCATCTCTTGATAAATCATGAGACATCTTCTGCCTGCTGCTGTCCTCGGCCCTCTGCTCTAGTCACACTTTCACTGCAGTTCTTGATTTCTTACTAATTTTAATTAAGTGTCGGTGAACCAGCTAGTTGCTGTTTCCAAAAGTACAAAAGCAGAATATCTAAATATAAAAGCCAAAAGTACAATAAGACAGATGAGTGATGGGTCAGAACTGGTGTGATGTAAGTAACTACATTTTTTTCCCACTTTCCACACAGTCTCAGCTCATTTTCAGACTTGAAATATTTAAGTCTGTAAATATTTCAATTTACAATGACTTCTGGATAGAAGTCGAAACGTCTCAATCTTCAAACAGCGTCCGGATGACCTTTTATACGATTGACAGACAACCATTCACTCACATTCATACACTAGGGGCAATTTAGAGTTACCAATTAACCTGAACACAGTCATGTCTTTGGACGGTGGGAGGAGCCAGAGAACCCGGAGAGAACCCATGGTAACACGAGGAGGACATGCAGACTCCACCCAGAGAGATCATGTGATGTTAGGGTGGTCTGGGATTAGAATCACGGGATTCACGATGTCCTTATTGGGAGACAGGAGCTCTAGCCGCTCTGCCACCCTTTGCCTTGACATAATATGATATAATTCAACCATACAACATTTATTTATTTTATATTTTTTTAAAGGGGCAATTCGCGTGACTACATAAAAAAGAAATGTATTGGGACAACATAAGTGCATATATCTGATTAAGACTCACATCGATGGGGCTCCAGCACAAATGAGTTAATGGGGTCCTATTGTCAGGGCCTTTTTTTTTGCACCGCTTAAAACACGGTCATACCTGGAGGAGTTCGGTTACGGCCCAAACTCATGCCAACACTCACTGCTCGCTACAAATCAAATCAAAACTGAAAAAGTATGTAAATGTTTCTGTGCAGTTAATGTCAAATGGTTGTAAGAATATACAGATGTTACAAATGAGCTTTTTGACGCTGAAACAACGTTTGCGAGCATAAAAACTATGAACGTTGTTGTTTCTCTGGACTGCTATGGGATAGACTTGAGATTTGAAATGTATGTTGTGCCATCTTCTACTTGCTCAATAAAAATGGTTCAAGTATCTCTTATGGTTTTCTCACAAACTGAGTTTCCACGTTCTTGCTTCACTAAGACCAACTCCCTAGCACATCTCTGCACCACTGGAACACTACTGCAGTTATCATTGATGGGCCTCTAAATACATATTCTCAACTATCAGCCCCTGGAATTTGTTTGTGTGCAGTGAGTTGGCCTTAGTGAAGTAAGAACATGGACACTCAGTTTGTGAGAAAACACTTTCACTGACAAAGTAGACGGTGTGAAGCTACACAACATTAATTTGAAATCTCGGGTGGGTCTGTCCCGTGCACGGGCGACGTGAACGCGCTCATCGCCGCACGTGCACGTGCACACCTGCACCTAACGGCCGCGTTAAATTCTTACTTTTCAAAAAACAACCAACGGAACCGAGCGCTGTCCTGGACGTTTTTATTGGTGCTGGTGGCTTTTTTAATATTATTTGAAGAGAAAGAAAGACTTTTTGGCAGAATTTTAAACGATATTAGCTCTAATCTTCACGTGGTGTTGCTTCTTCTGTTTGAATCATGGTAAGTTCTGTCCAAAATCTGAAAGAAAATGACTTTGGTGCATTTCAAAGTTGTGTTCGGTGTCACTCGCTGGTGTGGGCCCCACAGTGGGCTCTGTGCGTGGCTCTGACTTCATTCATTTAAGGAGTTTTGGCCAAGTGTAAAAGAATAAATCCTGCAGTGACCAGAGCTGTCTGTGAAACATGTAAGCGACATGCTAGTGTCTCATGCTAACGCTAAAGCATAAGAACTTAAGAAATAAACAATCCAGCTGAAAAGCCGTGCACAGAGCCCAATAATTAAATTGCACTTCTAACTAATATTTAATTACAAATCATCAAATGTGTGGATTCCTATCACGTCTGAGGTTGTATGGTTTTAGTACTATTTTATTTTGTATTTGAAATTGCTTTTCACCAGTACATTTTTCATTCATTCATTTTCTCCCGCTTGTTCCCGTTGGGGGTGACGGGGGCGGTGGCTGGAGCCTATCCCAGTGACTTTGGGCCTAGGGTACACCCTGGACAGGGGCCAGCTCGTCGCAGGGCTGACACAGAGACAACCATTCACTCTCACATTCATTCACTCGGGGCAATTTAGCGTTGACACTTAACCCACACAGCCATGTGTTTGGACGGTGGGAGGAGCCAGAGAACCCACGGTAACACGGGGAGAACATGCAGACTCCACCCAGAGAGATGATGTGATGTTGGTCTGGTTCAGGATTCTAACCCACGATAGAAATATATTTGTCCAAAGATAACTCAGAAATGTGTCTTTAACTCGGCTCATTCAGGCCATTCATCAGAAAACATCGACACAAACAAATATGTTCCTTAAAATGTTCTAACCCAAACGTGAGAGATTTGTGACTGACGATGTTGTTGTTGTGATGGTCAGAAGGAGGCGCTGAAGAGTGTGAGTCACCAGCAGGCCGTCACACTTCTGCACAACAAGTTTGTGGTGGTTGTGGGAGACTCCAGTGAGTATTTGATCTACAGTGTGAGTGCACTCATGGAGCAGCAGCTTCACTTAACCATGTCCTCGTCCTCAGTCCAGCGCTCCGTCTACAAGGACCTGGTTCTACTGCTGCAGAAGGACATTTACCTGAGCCCCAGTCAGCTCCGGAGCAAGGTGAGTCCTGCCGTTCGGGCCGTTACGTCATGTAAAGCAGTAAAAGGCCTGCACTGTCCTTTATCTCAGCAGCACAGAAGGGAAACGTCACACTTCCTAAATATTTAAAGTGCAGATGTTTTTCTAATTATGACTTGGTTTTGTGAGATAGAACCTGTGGTAAATAAAGTTTTGCATCAGTCAGTGTCAGTTTGTGAAAAAAGGACTATTGAATAGAATAATAACTTGATTGTCTGTCATACGCAGTGATGACAGAATTTTGTCTTTGGCTTGCTCACATAAAAAACACAGAACATGCATACAGGTAAAAACAACATTTCAGTAATTTTGAATATCATTTCTAGTTTAAGTTCAGACACAACAGCAGGATGGGCACAGACGGGGCAACACTGGGGAGACCAAGAGTGATTTAGCTGCTGATGGTGGACGGCACAAAAGAGTTTCTGTACAAGTTTTTCTTAGCACAAGGAAGTCTGTAGGTCTGCCCTGATGGGAGGAGCTCAAAGTGACCGAACAGCAGGTGGTTGTCATCATTTATGATCCTCTAACTGAGACGTGCACTGCTCTCCGCGCACAGTCAGTCTGTGTGCTTGTGTGTGTGCGCAGACTCTGACTGTGTATGTGGGTGTGTGTGCGCAAACTGACTGTGCGCAGATACTGACTGTGCGTGTGTGTGTGCGCAGACACTGACTGTGCGTGTGTGTGTGTGCGCAGACACTGACTGTGCGTGTGTGTGTGTGCGCAGACACTGACTGTGCGTGTGTGTGTGTGTGCGCAGACACTGACTGTGTATGTGAGAGTGTGTGTGTGCGCAGACACTGACTGTGCGTGTGTGTGTGTGCGCAGACACTGACTGTGTGTGTGTGTGCGCAGACACTGACTGTGCGTGTGTGTGTGCGCAGACACTGACTGTGCGTGTGTGCGCAGACACTGACTGTGCGTGTGTGTATGCGCAGACTCTGACTGTGCGTGTGTGCGTGCAGACTCTGTGTGTGCGCAGACTCTGACTGTGCGTGCAGACTCTGACTGTGAGAGTGTGTATGTTCGCGCAGACTCTGACTGTGTGCTTGTGTGTGCACGCAGACTGTGCGTGTGTGTGTGCGCAGACTGACTACGTGGGTGTGTGTGCGCGCAGACACTGACTGTGTGTGTGCGCAGACTGACTGTGCGCTTGTGTGTGTGTGCACATAGACTGACTGTGTGTGTGCACGCAGACTCTGACTGTGAGAGTGTATGTTCGCGCAGACTAACTGTGCGCGTGTGTATGTATGCGCAGACTGACTGTGTGTGTGCGCGCAGACTCTTGACTGTGTGCTTGTGTGTGCGCGCAGACTTTGACTGTACTCGTGTGTGCGCAGACTGTGTGTGTGTGTGCGCGCGTAGACTCTGACTGTGTGTGTGTGTGTGTGCACGCAGACTCTGACTGTGTGTGTGTGCGTGGATTCTTACACTGTGCGTGTGTGCAGGGGGAGGTGAGCTTCGAGCAGGACTGCCTGGTGGAGGGAGGATGTCTCAGTTCTTTAAACAATGGCACAGAGTACAAAGAAGTGCGTCAGTACCAGACGGACCACCACCTGCTGCGCTTCTACTTCGTCACACGAGTTTACTCCACCTACATGAAGAGCATCCTCAGCGACTTCCGCCGCGGACCAAAGCCCGACGTGCTCATCGTCAACTCCTGTGTGTGGGACATCTCCAGGTGTGTGTCTGTGTCTGTGTCTGTGTGTGTCTTGTTTCTGAGGAAGTATCAATCAGCCTTTAATTGAATTGAGTATTTCCGACTGCAGGTCGTTGTAAACAATAATAATAATAATAAATGCTTAGTCGTATAAGCAGTGCTTCCAGAGGTCAGAGGTGAAGCTGTGCAAAGCCTCATCCCAGAATGCACCATGGGAACATGCTTGAGAACAAACATTAGGCCCTTTCCCAAACCGCTTCCTCCTCTCTCTTCCTTTGCACTAACCCTTCATTTGCTCATTCCTGTGAAGGAACTGCCACATAAGTGCTGTTTGAAACCAAGCGAGCTCTAAGTGTCTTATCAGCTCCTTCAGAGTCAGACCACGGACCAGACTTCAGGTGTGTGTTACGCCAGAGCAGCCCTATGTGCATCGTCCTGTGACGTGCTTTTCTAATTTTCTCTACAATGTGTAAGATACACTAAAGGCCAATTCTGTGCTTTTTGAGCACTGATATTAAGAGAAGTCTAGGACATAAAGTGTTCTAACTTGTGGCACTTTATACTTTCTCTGCACTGTATATTGTTACACTATTGTAAAATAAGAACGAGCAAACTTCTCCACTTAGATCAAAATGTTTATTTGATTTGTTTATTTTTATCTTTAAATCAAATTACATCAGTTGTGGGTGGCGCTTTCACAGTAAAGGGGCGTGTCTCTTGTGTCTGAGGGAAGTGCTCCAAAGCTCTGAGCTCTAATGAAGAAACCTCCGCTCTCTCTGATGGAGCCTTCAGAGAGGAGTGAGGAGAAGTGGGGAAAAGGGAGGATTTAGTTTCGGAAAGGGCCTTAGACTGGCACTGTCCAGAACATACAACCTGCAGCTTCTGTCTCTGCACACAGTCTATACTGCCCCTTTGTGGTGCACTCAGCTTCCTGTGTCAGTATTACCTTGTGTGTACAGTCCTGTCTCTGTCCTTTTCCAAAAGAGACTGCTTCCTCCTCCCTCTTCCTACGCACTAATCCTCACTTGCACATTACCGTGATGGAGCCACACATCAGGGGCTGTTTGAAACAAAGTGAAGAACCAGTTTCGGAAGGGACCTTTGACCCCTGAGACCATGAGGACTCTCAGAGGTGACTCTTGAGCATGTGACCTTGTCCTCACCTGAGCGCTCCGGCAGCTCTGCCTCAGCACTTCAGAGTGTAACACACCATGCACAATGTTCAGGTATCACTGCGAGTGGACTGAAGACTACAAGGAGAACTTACACCAGTTCTTTGACGAGCTTAACGGCGTTCTCCCGATGGAGACCCTGGTGATCTGGAACGTCACCATGCCTTTAGCAGAGAAGATCAGGGGAGGCTTCCTGGTGCCCGAGGTGAGTCCACATTCTGTTCACCAATGTCACTTTATCTCATTGTCAGTAAAGCAGCGGCCTGATGTCATTGTACAACAATTCTACTTAAAATTTTATCTCCATGTCAAATAATTGACCAATTAAAGAATTTCTTGAATGCTAAATGCATGCAGTGTATGAGTTTCAGTTGTTCAGTCAGTGACATCTTTCCCCTGCTTTTGTTGAGAAGCTTTAACTGTGTAACCCTCCTGTCTCACCCTGGTCCAGCTCGAGCACAAAATGTACCACCTGCGCTCGGACGTGATCGAGGCAAACTTCTTCAGTGGGACCCTGGCCGACGGCTATGGTCTGGACGTGCTGGATCTGCACTACCAGTTCCGCTTCTCCCTGCAGCACCGCGTCAAAGATGGAGTGCACTGGAACGGCGTCGCCCACCGCCGGATCAGCTGGCTCCTGCTGCAGCACATGGCCAAGGCCTGGGGCATCACACTGCCCTCCCCGCTGGCCTCTGAGGGCAAGTTCTCTCCCAGAATCTCCACCGTAACAGTCAGAGCTAATGCTAATACTAAAGCAGAAAACCGGGGCAAGCAGCAAGAAAATGAGAAGGCGGGCAAAAATCCAGGTATTTCTCACCTCAACTGGATTTCCTTTCTCATGCCACACTGACTCTGCTCTTCCACAGGAACTGCTCGTAATCAAGCTCCGATCAACTGTCACTATCCTCAAAGGAACTACATTTCCAACTTCAGTAAGAATTGGCATTTATTTTTATTCAACAAAGCCTGGTTATTTGCAGTGCTCAAACGCTGATGTGCTGTTTGTACAGGAAGCACAGCTCTGCCTACACTGCCCCCCAAGCCAAGAGGGGGCGCTGCAGCTTACAACAGTCAGTGGAGCCACTACAGCACGAGGAACCGGGAGCCGTGCACAGGTACTGCCCCACCGCCTGACCAGGCCAAGCACCACCACTGTCTCCCCCGCCTGACCAGGCCAAGCACCACCACTGTCTCCCCCGCCTGACCAGGCCAAGCACCACCACTGTCTCACCGGCCTGACCAGGCCAAGCACCACCACTGTCTCCCCCGCCTGACCAGGCCAAGCACCACCACTGTCTCACCGGCCTGACCAGGCCAAGCACCACCACTGTCTCCCCCGCCTGACCAGGCCAAGCACCACCACTGTCTCCCCTGCCTGACCAGGCCAAGCACCACCACTGTCTCCCCTGCCTGACCTGACTGATCTTACGACGTGTGTGTGTGTTGTTTCAGATTGGTCCAGGTCCAGTGTCAGACCTGATCCTCTGGAGGAGAGACATCAGTACGTGATGAAGAGGCGACACCACTACGCCCCCTACAGCTGCCACCGGCCCCGACCCTACACCAACTACAACCACCACTGATGTCCTGCAGACTGCACTGCCCTCAGGAGGATGAACAGAACACTGACAGACTTGTGCAAACATTTTAGTTGCATGTTTTACCCTTTTTATTTGGTGAAAAGGCCCGTTTCAACCTTTTTGTATTTTACCTGTCTTTAACCCTTTTATTAAAACATGTTACAGAGGTTTGTCATGGATTCTCTGCACAAAAGAAATGTTTGATTGGAAAATTTAGTATTTCAAGCTTTATTTTCATAACTAATACAAAGTGGCATCAATTGCAAAAATGGTCTACATTGTGAAGAATAGATTGACAAACGTTAGCGTGTTACTGACTACATATATATTGGTCTCTTCCATGTTAATAGTGTGAAGTTCAGGCGCTGAGCAGGCAGTGCACCTGCCGCAGCTGCCCCTGGTTCAGGACCACCCTGTGCACCTGCTCCTGTCCTCTGCAGCAGGGGATGAGCACACGGCCCACCAGCACCGTGCCCTCCTGTTTCTCCTCCTTCGCCTGGAACACAAGAGGACATGAGGGCTTTGGCCAGGACCCTTTAAACATGACACAACTGTAGTGTACCTTGATGAATGTGGAGCGAGGGAATGTTGCAAAGTCTGAGCAGGCCTTGGCTCCTGGTCGCTGTGACACGATGTGCTCAGACACCTCTCCCTGAAACGGTAAATAGAAAAAACTCCCTGTAGCCAGAATCATCTTTTTATGTACCGTGAGGTTTGTGTGGTTCTGTCGTATTAAATGAGTATTTGGTGGCACAAAGTGACTAGACAAACATGATCATACAATTCTATTCATGATAGGGATGCACCGATACTGATACCAGGTGCTAGTACTCTTACTGATGAGGACCTGATACCAGCGCTTGATACCTCTTATGGTAATTTTATGGCAGCTCACGTCAGTAGACGCTCACTCGTGCTGTCGTGGTCGTTGCAGCTGCAGTCGGAGGGCGGCCGGTGCAGAAGCTCGGAGGAGCTGAGATGTCAGTCGTGTGGCAGTTTTTCAAAGTGAACGAGACTGACTAAAGTCATGTTTCCATTAGTGTGGTACAGTGCAGAGCGGGACAGAACAATAAGGGGCCGCGAGAGGCTCCAGAGGGTGCAGCTCGCTTTAGTGCGGACCGGTTTATGATTGGACGAGAGAGAAGAAAAGAGAACGCAGAGGTGCGAAGGAAACTGCAGGAAGAAAATATAAAGGCAAAATAATGATTCCTCACCAAACGCTGCCTTGATCTCATAAAAAAAAAAAGAGGCGTATTTCCAGAGACGAGCACACGTTAGCATCAGCCGTTTACACATGGCACTTGCATTTAGACCCAGATATTTTTTCCGGTGCCTATGGCAGCCAACCCTATTCAAACCTAACATATAGAGATGTTCAAACGTGGCACAGAGGCGCAGGAAAGTGAAATAAAAGCAAAAGAAGCTGCTTAGCTGTTAAAGTTGACTATCGAATAAGTAACTTTAGTCAAAATTAAAGAAAAAAGCATTTTCAAATGTAACTAACTAGAGTTTGAATTTTTAAGAACAGTATCGGTATCGATACTTGCTATCGGCAAGTACTCAAAATTAAGTACTCGTTTGGGAAAAAGTGGTATCGGTGCATCCCTAATTCATGAGTTATAGCTTCCTTACGGTATATGCTACATTTTAAGGACTTTTCCCCCATTGTTTATTTGGTGAAGGATGGCCCCTTGAGATGATTTATTTCTATTTTGAGAGGGGCCCCATTGAAATAAAGTTATAATAATAAAGTCATAATTTCTCGTTCTAAAACCAATGGATTCAGTTTTGCCAGAACACGTCACGTCTTCAGTCTGTGACAGAGAGACTGCTCCAAACTTTGTGGAGTGAGCTGAAAGCAATCAAAGTTCAACAAATGAAGCCCGACTTGAAAGACCTGGTGTAAAAGTGCCTCTGACACGTGTAAAGGTCCTGCGTACAGCGTGTGTCTGGACAGGGCCGTTACCTTGAGTTTGTCCAGAGCGTCGCTGAGGCTCTGCAGTCGAGCCGTCTGCTCCAGGAGCTGTGCGCTGGCACTCACTGCACAAGAGAAGCACAACATTAACCATCTCCCAGAAGCCCCTCTTCCACCAATCCCAACGCCTCAGTCACACACACCCCCCTTCTATGGAATATGCATCTTCATCCAGTCTCCTAATCCTTGCCCATCTCCCTCTCCTCTGTGTGAATTTTGAAGAATATGCACGTTTGAGTGTAGTGTAGGTACTGTCCCGATCAAAAGTTTAAGACCAGTTGAAAAATTGACAAAAGGCACATTTTCATGGTTGGATCGTAACACTGTTCCAAGGTGAGCTTCGATAGCCAACAAGAAATGTGAGAGAGACAAAAAAAAGTTTGAGTAAACATTTTATTGAAAACAACAATTAAACTGAGTCTGTTCTGCAGCTGATCAAAAGTTTAGGACCACAAGCCTTAAAAAGCCTAAATCTGTAAAAATGCAGATTCAGTGTCATTTTCTGTCAGGTACCTGTCATGATCTGATGGCAAAGACAAAAAAATGTTCTCTTTTTGATCGTGGTGAGGTTGAGCTGCATAAGCAGGGCCTCTCTCCATCGCTGCTGAGGTGGGACGCTGAGACAGTCTTTTGGAATTTCTTAAAAGATCCTGAGGGTTATGGAACAAAAAAGTCAAGTGGAAGAAAATGAGGACCTGATTGACTGTCAAGGCACTGGACGACCCTCAATCCAAATTAAGGCACAACCACAGACACAAACATGGGACACTGAAAGGTGGAAGAAAGTTTGATTCTGATGAGAAAAAATTTAACCTTGATGGTCCTGATGGTTTAAACGTTACTGACACGACAAGCAGATCCACCTGAGATGTTTTCTACGCTCCACAGGGAGGGGGCGCCATAATGATCTAGGGGGCTTTTTCCTTCAGTGGAACAATGGAGCTCCAGGTGGTGCAGGGGCCCCTGGCTCTGTGCAGATGTTGCAGAGAGCATCCCTCATGACTGAGGGCCTCGTCTGTGGAACCACTGGGTTTTTCAACAGGACAAGGCTACAGTTCTACAGCCCCAGGACAAAGGACTTCTTCAGCAGAAGAACATCCCTCTTTTGGACCGTCCTGTGTGTTCCCCTGATCTAAATCCAACTGAGAACCTTTGGGGACGGACGGCAAGAGAGGTTTACACAAATGGAGCACAGTTCCAGACAGTAGATGTCCATGAGGCCGTCTGCACCATTTGGAGAAATGTTCCCTCTCACCTCCTGGAAATAGTTGCATCAAGCTCCGCAACCAATTTATGAAGTGATCAACAATAACAGTGACACTACGCATTACTGAGTTCATGTTTGGGACTTTGATTTCTGTTTTGAGGGGGTTTCAGGGTTGTTTTTTGAGGTGTGGTCCTAAACTTTTGATCAGTTACAGAACAGACTATTTCAGTTTAATTGTTGTTTTCAATTTTAAAAATGTACTCACTTTTTTGTCTCACATTTCTTGTTGCTTATTAAAGCTCCTTGTTAAACAATACAAAAAACAAAGAACTGATGAACTCGTGAGCTTTCATACCTGAGGTCTTCCCAGTCACATCCACCACCCTCATCTCAGCACTGAGCTTCAGCAGTGTGGCCAGCAGCTGATCCGTGCGCCGGTAGATGCCTGTGTTCAGGCCCCCTGGAGGTGTGGAGGGGTCTTTGGACATGATTGGAAGTTTAGGGGGCACCAGTGGGGGCAGAGAGGCCAGCTGTGCCCGCATCCTCTCGGCCTGATCATCAGAGCACAAACACGATCAACTACTGCACTTGCACTCATTTATGTCTCAAAAACAAACAAACAAATGACAAACTATAAGTCCTTTTAGAAGACAAACACAGAATGCTGGAGTTTTAAAGAACACAAATTCCAGCAGTGTTTGAATAGCTGTTGTCCTTTAAACTTGCACTTTGACCTTTGATTTGGCGTATAATGTATGAAACCACACATCAAGTGTTCCCTCATCAGTTCGTTTGTGTTAGAACTCCATCTGCTGGCAGCAGAGGGCATTAATAACAAAAGTTAATTTGCCCCGAAATGCTAATGTGAGCATGCAGTTGTAATACAAGCATGTGTCCTGCTTTCCTTGAGAACATGTGCTTTTCACTTATGTCTCACCACTGGTACCGTAATACTTAAGTGAACTGCAACTATTGGGCATGTGGGATCCAGGCTTAACGAACTTTTGACATGAACTTTTAACAGCGTATGTCCCAGTCAGGTCAATGAGGTCAGAAAATCAGTTGTTGTTACATGTGCCCAGATCCCGATTAAAAACTCGAGGAGATAGGGCCTTTGCTGTGGCTGCCCCAAAACTGTGGAAGAGTCTCCCTCTGCAGATCAGAGCTGCTCCAGTCTTTTAAATCTGCTCTTAAGACACATTTCTTTGCTTTGGCTTTTAACACAAGTTAACTGTTATCTGTTGTGTTTGTAATAATGCTGTACTTTACTGTGTGTTTTTACCATGATGTGCATGTGAAGTACTTTGGGCAGCTGGTAAATGTGCTATAGAAATAAAGTTGACATTGACATTGACATAACGTCAGATATGGCTTCACAGAAATCGAAGCATTTTTAACCAGGCATTTTGCTTTCATCTTAACTTGGGGTTCCAATGGCTCTGCTCAGAGATACATCCATGAGACTTCAGCCCATAATGTGATAATACAGTTCATGGTTTAGTTGAGTCGCACCTTGAGTCTGAGGTTTTCGTTCTTGAGGTGCTTGACGCAGAGCCTCTGGACCTCCACCTGCTGCCTGAGGAGAGGAGAGTCCACCACTTGCAGAGGCCCGGTCAGACCTGGAGACAGGAGCACACTGTCAGATCTACAGTCAGAGCCACCAGATGATGAGAGAAGGCCCCACACTGACCAGCAGCTGAGCCCTGGACGATGGACGCGATGCCTGCCGCTGGCACACCTCGCAGACTCTCCACTGTCATCTTGGACTGGTTATTAAGGCGCTGCTTCAGCTCAGTCTTCTCGGCCTCCAGCTGGTCAATGTCGGCCTGCAGGGCGTCCATGGTCTCCTCAAACTCTCTGAGAACGCAACAGGAGATTTTTAAGAGAATGAGTGCAGGGTGTAAAAGTGAGGGCAAAGCTTTCACAAGTGGTTCTGACTTCTCCTTCTTCTTCAGCAGAGCTATGTTCTCGTCCAGTTTGGTCTGGATCTTCTCCACTCTTTCATCAGCATCTTTGGTGGAGGTGTCAAGTTTCTTCTCCAGGAGGCTCAAGCGGACATTAGCCTCGCTCAGCTCCTCGCCCTGGACACAAACATGGAAGGACGGTTAGTGGAGTACTTATAGTCCTGGTTTTATTTGATTTTTGTAATGTTTAAGACCTGGTTGAACCAAGTGCACTTGCCTTGATCTTGAGGGACTTCTTGAGCTCCTTGATGACAGTCTCTCTGTCCTCTAGTTTGACACCCAGCCCTTCGGCATCGGTCATCTCTGCTCGGACTGTGGCTGCTCGGACCTCCACTGGGGGAGTCTGACACACAGATGGCACCGAGGTAGAAAGAAGCCAACCATTCAAATAAATATTGAATTATGCCAACTTTCCACATTTAAGAGGAAAATTGAAGAAATGCAACTTCATAACTATGCAATTCATTAACAAAGAAAATGTAAAAACTGTATGTTGTGTGTGACTTTGGGTGTTTCAGCTGACTGTGATGAGGAGAGCTGACCTGGGCTGCGGGCCGGTCAGCGTCGTACTCGCCCTCCTGCATAGCTGTGGCCATCTTGTTCATGGTGGCGATGACCGAGGTGCAGGACTGTTGCAGACACTCATTTGGTCTCAGGCCGAGAGAACCATAAATCTGCAAACATGTTTATATCATCAGCACACGTCATTCACCGTGTCGTCTTCCATCTGAGCCATGGTTCTACCTGTTCCACGGCCTTGATGAGGAAGTCCTCCAGCTTAGCGGAGCTCAGACCCTCGTTCTCAGCCAGAGGAGCCATGACCTGAGCTCCAGCAGCAGCCACCTCCTGCAGCACGGCCAGGACCCGGGTCAACTGACGCCTGCACTCAGTCAGAGTGTCTGACACCTGCACAGCACACAGCACGACACACACATGGACTAGGAGCTTTCTGTCAAAGTCATAGACTCATGAGGTTTGGTGGTCAAACTGTTGTACCATGACCACCACACCATTAAACATAGAACTAGAGTCATAGCATTCATAAAACCTTTATCTTGAACTAATTAATACAAATGTGATAAAAAAAAAAAAACCTCAAAGGTATTTGAGATTGAATAAGGCTCAAGCTGAAGTACCTCAAACTCAGACTGTTGTCAGATGTGATAAGTGCTGTGGGTTGATAGTGCAGTGCTGTGATATAATACCTGTGGTCCAAAGCTGAGTGCAGCAGGAACCCCTGCCACATCGGCCCCGGGCATGCGCCTGCGGATCTTCTTACAGAACTGCCTGATGTCAGAGCAGGACGTGTCCAGGTCCTTCAGCAGCACGGCCAGTCCTGAGCTCTCTTGACCTCCAGAGAGGAAAGCCCTGAGGCGAGACACCTCCACAGCCATGCAGTCCAGAGCACTGCCTGTGAACTACAGACAGGGGTGGCTGGGAATCACAGGGTCTCTCATATGCGATACACGCCTCACGATATAATATTATCACGATATTGTGATACATGCTGTAATCGATATATGGCTCATGATATTCTGCGATATATCACTATTTTTAAATAACCTTATACATTTGTAATGTGTAAATTTTACTATAAGTTATTCATGGCGATATATTAATACAGCATATATATCACAAAATTTTGTATCACGATATATGGATATTTTGGCACACCTCTAGTCTAACAGTGGGCATTAGGTACCTTTATGTGGTCGGACAGCTGCACTGTGCAGTCCTCACTCAGCTCAGACAGGTGCACGCTGTACAGTTGCTAAAAGAAAAACAACAGTTAGGAAAAGACCGTCCTGACTGACATGGCGGAGCCTTTTTTGAGTGCTGTGGGATGCAGACCTCATTGGTGTGAAAAACCTGAGATTTATACAACACCGGGTAGTAAGATCAAAGCCGGACCATCCCTAGCAGTAAGAACCAAGCGGGTGAGTCCGTTTGCCACCTGTACGTCTCCAGGACTCTGGGACGAGCAGGTCGGATCACAGCTGACTCTTCTCACCTGGACATGGACTCTTTAAGCCCCTCCCCTCAGGTCGGAGGCTACGGTTCATCCGGACCAGTACCTCCCGCCACAAGAACAGTTTCTTTCCGTCTGCTGTTGGACTCATGAACACTTTAGAACACCTGCCACTTTAACAATCAGAGAATAAAAGAGCGATCTATTTGCACTGCCAATCTGCACTACTGTCTGTCCAACTGTACATTTCTGTATATAGCCTTATATTGTAGTCTATCTTAGTCTATTCTATTCTATTTTATTTTATTCTTAATCTTATGCATACCTCTTTTATACATTTTATCATATTTTATTCATTGTTTTATGTTGCACCTTACGCCGGAGCAAGTTCCTGTGAATTTTGATCACTGACTATGGCAATAAACCGATTCTGATTCTGATTGGTGGTACGCAGGCTGTCTCTGGTGGTATGCAGAGCCCTCTGCAGTATTTGTGTTATTTAGAGACAAATCAATTCATGTTTTTTGTCTTCCTTTGGGTTAATCATGTAAAACTACATTATCCATGGTTTCTAATTTTAGACCTGTTTTATTATATTTTTAAACCTGGTATAGCCCTAATTTAGAACAAATATAAAATTGGTTTAGGTATGGTGGTGCTCAGAAAGCCAAATATTATCTTAGGTGGTACTTGGTGTGAAAAGTTTGAGAACCACTGGGTTAGAATGTTAAATAGTTGTAGAACCTCTCTCCCATCTAATTTTAATGGTGTGAGTGGCTCTGAAAACATCCGTCAGCTCTGGAGGTATATCTACTATGACCTGTTTAGCTGTGTTGAGAGTGGGGCTGTCAAAGTTAACGCGTTAACTCATGCGATTAATCATAGAAAATTTAGAAAATTGACGCATTAATCATAAATTGATGCGAATTAATCACACGCACTGATTTATCAAAACACGCTCTTTTAGATCACGCAGCAGGCTTTACCTGAGCGAAGGAGGAAGGTACAGGGGAAGTGCTGTAGTCGCGCGGTTCATTTTACGCATATAATCCATAAAACCTCATGTTGAGGAGCATAGAAATCTCAGGGGCTGATGACGCAGAAGTGTATAGTCCTGAGGGAAAGTGGTCCCCGTGCAAGCATACCTGATAGTACTGTACTCCATACAGGTATGCTTGCACAGGGAGCTGATAGTACTGTATGGCGATGTACTTGACAGTTACCTATAGGTTTATATTTCTGAGTAATCATAATTGCATTGCTTTTTTATTTCCATGTTATTTAATGCTATTTAAAGTGACACATGTTAGGGAATCTGGGCTTTGGTAAGTGCTACTTATTGTTTTATTTCTTATTTCATGTCATATTCTCTCTCTCTCCCTCCCATGCATAACTCAATTTACTAGTGAAAAAAAATAATACTAAGCTCCCTCTTCACTAGTAGTAGAGGAAACACTGTGATAATACCAAATGGAGATGTACCTGATGGTACTGGGTTGAGATGTACCTGATGGTATTGGATTGAGATGTACCTGATAGTACCTGATGGTACTGGGTGGAGATGTACCTGATAGAACCTCATAGTATTGGATGGAGATGTATTGGATTGAGAGGTACCTCATAGTATTGGATGGAGATGTACCTGATGGTATTGGATTGAGATGTACCTGATAGTACTTAATGGCCTTGGTGAGAGGCTCCACCTGCACGGTCTCATCCAGCTGGTCCCGGTGCAGCAGGTCGATGAAGTAGTCCAGAGAGCGCTCGTGGAAGCTCATCTCAGAGTAGAGTGTCCCCATACGCTTAAACACGTCCACAGAGCAGGAGCCCAATGCCCTGCAGAGACCGCCAGGGTCACACCCACATCTACATACTACATGTACAGTTCACACGCGTATAAACACTCACTGCTCGTAGCGGTGCAGTGTGGCTTGCAGCAGGCTTAGAGAGTACACCAGGCCAGAGGCAAAGCTGCGCTGCTCTCCTGGAGGGCCCCTGAGCCCGGGGCCCTGCACCAGGGGCCCGTTCAGATCAAACTTCTCCTGAGCCTGTTTACTGATCAGCTCGGCCTTCAAGGGACACACGTAGAGAGAGCACATCATTGACAATTAGAGATAGGCGATATTATGATTGCAGTATTCGTAACAATGGCGGGGTTTCACAGATTATTATATATTTATATTATTATAATATTGGTCGAATAATGTCATTGTGTCATTCACAGCTTGTCCTCAGATTTTTCTTTTTGAGTAATGAGTAAAAATAGGAACCAAAGAGCAGAGCATAGCATAACGTAACATACAGGTTAGGGTTTTCTGTGTACCGCACCTTACAGATGAGGCGTGGGATGAGCAACAGCACCAGGATGCAGTCGTGGTCTCCTCCATGGCGCACAAACGAGTCGGGCATGAAGGAGGTGAGGAGGGCCACTTGTCTGTTCAACTGGGACACCTCCATCTTCCTCAGCTCCATCTCAATGGCCTGCACAAAGCACACACATTGTACCACAAATGCTATGACGGGAGCACAAAAAGCTCTATGCATCTAACACAAGCCCCTCACCTTTGCATATGCCTTGGTCTCTGCAAACTTGATCTTGAAATCGAACAGCTCGGCAGGGGGCTGCTGCACCTGCTCCGCGTTGGCACTCTGCTGACTGACGAGCTCTCTGTTAGCCTCCTAAACACAAGAGAAATTATGTAGGGCAAAAAATAAAAACTTGCACAAAGTTTAATGAAGCATAAAGCATATAGAAGCATAACTCAATCCCACAGGCATGATTCTTGTCAGTTCAATATGCCAGTTCTGCGGATGCTATGACCAAACAGAAATTAAATCTCAAAATCTAGAACAGAAACATAACTCATTGGCAAGTGAAAAGTCATTTTAAACTATACTGGTGAAATCTGACACACATTTCCTCCCTTGTATCCGTGATCTTGTCCTTTCAGTCATTTCTCAAAGGTCATGACCACAGGTGATCATACAAGTTTCATTTTATATGGATCTCACGTAAAACATCAAATGGATTGGCTTATTCAACTTTTTGCCAACGATGGTGATCTTTTAACAGCTCAAGCTGAACTAAGTGGCTGATGGCAGGTTTTAACTGAGTAACTGTTTATTTAAGAACATAATCACAGATAACATTAGCCACTTTACAGTGTAGCTGTTTATGTAAGAGTGCTTTATTCAAAATTACGGCTAACCTTAGCAACTTAATAGCGCAACAGTATAAATATCTATCTCTCTATAAATAAGTATAGCGTTATCTCATATTAATTAAAAGATATATTATGTACGCACGCACGCACACACACACAGATGTTTAAATCTCAAAATGAAATGTCCTGTAACTAATGTACAGTGCATCCAGAAAGTATTCATAGCGCTTTTTGTTGTTTATGTTACAGCCTTATTCCAAAATGGATAAAATTCCTTATTTTCTTATATGACTACGTGAAAGAAGGTTGTTTGAATTCTTTGCAAATTTATCAAAAAACAAAAAAACAACTAAAAAGCATTTACTCAATACTTTGTTAAAGCATCTTTGGCATTAATTATAGCCTCAGGTCTTTTGAGGATAATGATGATGATGATTTAAATTTATAGAGCGATTTTCCAACTAACAGGCACTCAAAGCGCTTAACAAACCGTTGAAACTACAGTTGCTGTTACAACATAACATATACAATTACAGACAATAAACAATAAATAAATAAATGAATAATAAAGAGACACAACATACAGTTGTAACTATAGTTGCGGTCACAACAAACACACAATAGACATACATAGCAGATAGCTGTATTCTATAAGTAATCCATACAAAAGATGCAAGTAGCTGTTTTAGAAATGAAAAGGAGGAAGAAAGTTCAGACTGATGTGAAAATGCAAGCTCAGCACACCTATTCTCCATTTCTTCTTTACATAACCTCTCAAGCTCCGGATCAGGTTGGATGAGAGCGTCGCTTCACAGCCATTGTGAGATCTCTCCAGAGATGTTCAATTGGGTTCAAGCCTGGGCTCTGGCTGCACCACTGAAGGACACTCACATCACAGTTCTCCTGTAGCCACTCCTTTATTATCTTGGCTGTGCTTAGGGTCGTTGTCTTGTTGGAGGATGAACTGCCGTCCTAGTTTGAGGTCCAGAGGTTTTCATCAAGGATGTCTCTGTACTCTGTGGTTCCTGTTGCTGAAAAATATCTCCACAGTATGGTGTTGCCACCACCAGGCTTCACACTGTACGGATGGTATTGGCAGGTGATGAGTGGTGCCTCCTCCAGACATGACACCATTCATATCAAACAGTTCAATCTTAGTTTCATCAGACCAGAGAATTTTGTTCTGTCTGTTCTGTTGTGTTCTGTTGGTCTGATGAGTCCATGAGTCAGGTGCCTTTTTGCAAACTCTAGGGGGCTGGCACGTGCCTTTTTTTGGCTTCTGTCTGACCACTCTACCATACATGCCTGAAGGGTGTCCACAGAGTGCTGCAGAGATGGTAGTTCTTCTGGAAGGTTCTCTCTTCAGAGACACGCTGGGGATTTGTCAGAGTAACCGTCAGATAATCCCTGACTAAGGCCCTTTCCCCGCCCGATTGTTCAGTTTAGCCAGGCAGCCAGCTCTAGGAAGAGTCTTGGTGGTTCCAAATATTTTCTATTTACGGATGATGGAGGCCACTGTGCTCATAGGAAACTTTAATCTGTGCCTCAATACAATACTATCTCGGAGGTCTATAGACACTTCAATGGCCTTTAGCTTGGCTTGGCTTGTGTTCTGACCTGCTGTTAACAGGTGTGTGCTTTTCCAAATCATGTCCAGTCAGCTGAAGTTACCACAGGTGTACTCCAGTCTAACTGTAAAAGCATCTCAAGGATGAGATGATCAGTGGAAAAAAGGAAAAAAAGGTAAAAAGGTGTACCTGAGCTCAATTCTGAGTGTCATGGCAAACGCTGTGAATACTTATGTGCTTTTTTTTTTTTTTTTTTTTTTAAATACATTTGCAAGGAATTCAAACAAATGTCTTTAACGTGGTCATTATGGGGTACTGTTTGTAGAATTTTGAGGCAAATGATGACTTTAATCCATTTTTAAATAAGGCTGTAACAGCTTTATAAGTAAAAATGAGCAAACAATGAGAACAGACTCCTTGGCTTAACATTTTTAGGTTATGATACTTTCTGGACAGAGTTAAATATATGAATAATTGTAAACCTTCTCTTCTTCACACAGTTGATGGAGTTTCTGGGACTGATATGATTGCAAAGTTGTGGAGAAAACACAATTGTGAACTATCAAATGAATCATTCTCTGTTGATTATGTTGACCAAGTTGAAACTATTACATTTCATGAGGTACACTAAGCAACCCAAATTCTATCAGAAAAGAAATCCACAAGAATGGATCATACTTATGTTGAGAACGTGAGATTGGCACCTCTCCTTCACATATGCTTTTCTGCACGCATGCATGGTTTTATTCCAGACTCATGGCAGTGCTGTTAGTACCTATTATAAAGGACAAAGTAGGGAAAGTGGGCAACTCTGATAACTACAAACCTATTGCTCTGTCAAGTGTACTGTATAAAGCTTTTGGACATATCATCCTGAGTAGGTTCAACAATTAGATTATCTCCACAGACAATCAATTTGGTTTTAAAGCCAATCATGGCACTGACATGTATATTTATGCTTTAAAAGAACTAATAAGTAAATACAAAAATGGACACTCCACTGTTTTCATGTGTTTTTTACATGCCTCTAAGGCTTGTGTGAACTACAGAAAACTATTTCATAACCTGAGTCAAGCCAATGGCCCTCAATCATCAATGTTGTGTATGCTAAAATTTGGGTGTATACGTGGTCACTGCTCCACCCGACATTCATCAACCTTAACTTTGGTGTACGGTGCGCTGAAAGGCTACGCCAAATCAGGAGGTGGTGTAAATTTACACCAATGTCAAACGAACACAGGACTGTTGATAAAAACGTAGGTTATGATCATTTCAGCCTCAATATGTTGGTCTATTACATTTATCACAACAAATTTAATCAAAACCAGCGTAATTGACAATAAAAGTGCAGCATGAATCAAACTCAATCATTTGGATAAAACTCATGCGCATCAGCCTGGACCCTGGGTCACTGGTCCAGCAGCACCAACCGTGGTAACATAAGGACTCATCGCTGACTCTGGATGGTCCTGACCTGGGTTTGGTTCTGGTTCTGCCAGGCCTCATTTGAGCGTTGGCTCGGGGGAAACCGAGACCGTTTAGCCGCGGACTCCAGTCCGGATGGTTCTCAGAGGCTGTTGGTGTGAGCGTCATCTAATTCTGATTCTTGATACAAATCTTTTCCAAATTCCTTCATAGCGGAGTTTAGCATTACAATTTATGATGTGAGATGAAATGATGTTCATGTTCACAGGTGTTTGACTCTGCAGTAAACAGCAGAAGACTTTGGGTTAGGCTTAGGTGGTAGTAATACTTTTCGAATAACAAGTGTCACTGTTCATTATTAGTGTAACTTGGAGCTGTGGTAAACATTTCAAATTTTACATGAGAAATAAAGTATAAATACATCACTATTTGTTATATGAACAAACTAGAGCCCTTTGGTTTTGTCTGGATGTAGATGACAGCGTCATCCTGGATGACGCTGGAATTCAGGCAGCGCTAAAAATGGTGTGATCCCTAATTAGCCCTCTGCAGGGAACAGTGTGGACCTTCAGATAGCTATAGAGACACTGTTTGAGGAATCAAGTGAAAGTGGATGTGCCCATCCCTGTACCTGCAGCTGTGCGGTGAGCTCCCTGTACTTGTTGATGGTCTGCTGGTAGTCGGCCACAGTCTCCTGGGCTGCCTCCACCCTCTTCTCAGCCTCTCGCACCTTGGACACGCTCAGGTCCACTTGCTCCCTCAGCTCCATCTCCGTCTCCCGAGCGTTCTCCTGCAGCTCATCGTTCATCTCATTAATGGCTTCCTGATGAGAGGAAAAGAAAATAGTTTTGTCAGTGTGTTATTTAAAAGGTAAGACTGGTTATCCCTGTGAATTTGACGGCTGAAAGTGACATTCTAGTAAATTACACGGGACTGGATTGGAATGGGTTAACTAGTAATAGTTACTACAGACGTAGAAGTATTTCTCCCTGAAATGTAATGCCATTTCACATGTTTTGCTATACACGTTTATTTCCTTTGTGTGTATTGAAATGGCACAAAAATGTAGGAGAAAAAATAATTGATGTACAGTCCCTATCAGAACTGTAAGACCAGTTCAATAAATGCCAAAAGTCACATTTTCATGTCTGGATTTTAGCTGCACTATGCAACAAGAAAAGGGAAGTGAAACATGAACTCAGTAATGAGTGGTTCCACTGTTATTGTTGATCACTTCAGAAATTGTTTGCAGCGCTTGATACAAGTGTTTCCAGGAGGTGAGAGGGAACATTTCTCCAAATGGTGCAGACGGCCTCATGAAGGACATCTACTGTCTGGAACTGTGCTCCATTTTTGTAAACCTCCCTTGTCCGTCCCCAAAGGTTCTCAGTTGGATTTAGATCAGGGGAACACACAGGACGGTCCAAAAGAGGGATGTTCTTCTGCTGAAGAAGTCCTTTGTCCTGGGGCTTTGTGAACTGTAGCACTGTCCTGGTTCCACAGACGAGGCTCTCAGTCATGAGGGATGCTCTCTGCAACATCTACACAGAGCCAGGGGCCCCTGCATCACCTGGAGCTACATTGTTCCACTGCAGGAAAAAGCCCCCCAGATCATTATGGCGCCCCCTCCCTGTGGCGCATAGAAAACATCTCAGGTGGATCTGCTTGTTGTGCCAGTAACGTTTAAACCATCAGGACCATCAAGGTTAAATTTTTTTCTCACCCACAAACATGGGACACCTTTCAGTGTCCCATGTTTGTGTCTCTTGTAAAGTCCAAGCTGCAGTTCTGTGGCGTTCAAGGAGACGAGGCCTTTGAAGACCTTTCTTGTTTTTGAAGCCCTTCAGTGTCAGATGTGTCTGATGTTATTGGGCTGCAGTTATTTGGCTCGAGGACCGTCCAGTGTCTTCACCCAAACGGATCCTGTAGCTGGTGTCATTTTTTCTGGTCTTCAACTTGACTTTTTTGTTCCATAACCTTAGGATCTTTTAAGAAATTCCAAATGTCTTACTGCGTCCCACCTCAGCGGTGATTGATATGAAGCTCAGCCTGACCACGTTCAAAAAGATAACTTTTTTTGCCTTTGCCATCAGAATGTCATGAATCAATATTTTTGCACAGATTTGGGCTTTTAAAGGGCACTAAAAAGACGAAATTAAAGAGAAAAAAGAAATGAGTGTATATATATATATATATCTATATATATATATATAATATAAGTTAAGGGTACTACCAATTTTGTCACGCCTGTTTTTTGAGTTTTGAGTGAAATATAATCAGTTTTGGCGTTTTTCTCTGTGTTTTTTTTCACTCAGTCACAGTTTTATATACATGTACTGTACATTCATGCAAGTTCGTTTTCATTCACTTGGCTCTTTGTAAACGGCTAAAGACGTGCCACGGCGTGTAACACCGATTCATGATTGTTTTGTAACATTTGCATTGATTTACCTTGTAAAAAGTGCTCAGTGTAAATCTGAGAGTACTTTGAGTGTTTCCAGTTCTTCTAGTTTTTCGTTGCTAATCATCGCTGTCTTCTGTCTTGATCAAAGGTTTTACGATAAGAAGTTACATAAGGTTTAGAGCCTGCACAACATGAGATCATCATTTTACTTGTAAATTAAATAACATCAGCCGATTAATGGTCAGGTTTTAAACAGAGTTTCCATAATTTTCCGTGCACAGACAACGCTTCTGCCGTCCATCATGGCAAAGTGGGTGTTTTGTGATGACACGTGCAAAGGGTCATTAGCAGCACAGCAATAACACAGAGTTATTCATGCTAGCGTTACATTTTTTTTGAAAATGTGTCGAGGCAGAAAGTGCATACTTGGATGCCCAGGAGGAAGACCTCTTTTCACACTTCCCAGGTATGACACAACGGGAAAAGTGGCTGGTCTGTTTTGACAGGTTATAGACTATAACCACTTCTATTTTAAAACCTTTCTCCAGTAAAAACTATCACTTATTAGCATGCCATCATTCCTCATGAGAGCACTAACCAGATCAGAGACTGTTTCCCTCAGCTCTCGGACTTTCTCCTCCAGATCCAGGTTTCTCTCAGTCAGAGTCTCCACCATTTCCTCTGAGCCCAGCGCTGCGTCCACCTGCACAGACACAGAGTGTGCTTAAACATGAGTCTCAACTGGTCAGAAGAATATGAAGAAGTCTGCACCTGTTCTTTGAGCTCATCAATGGTGGCCTCTGCCTGCTTCAGCTCCTCACACAGCTTGTCCTTCTGTGCTCTCAATGTCTCCAGCTCACTGTTCTTCTTCTCCATCTGCTTCTGCAGCTTCACATGCTCCTGCTTCTCTGAGGCAGACAGATCTCGCATCCTGGACACAGAGACACACAGACACAGACAGAGACACACACAGAGACAGACATAGACACAGACACACAGGCAGAGACACACACAGACAAAGACCGAGACACACAGACACAAACAGAGACACACAGACACAAACAGAGACACACAGACAGAGACACAAACAGAGACACACAGACACAAACAGAGACACACAGACAGAGACACAAACAGAGACACACAGACACAAACAGAGACACACAGACAGAGACACAAACAGAGACACACAGACACAAACAGAGACACACAGACACAAACAGAGACACACAGACAGAGACACAAACAGAGACACACAGACACAAACAGAGACACACAGACACAAACAGAGACACACAGACACAAACAGAGACACACAGACAGAGACACACAGACAGAGACACAGACAGAGACACAAACAGAGACACACAAACAGAGACACACAGACACAAACAGAGACACAGACAGAGACACAGACAGAGACACAGACAGAGACACAGACAGAGACACAGACAGAGACACAGACAGAGACACAGACAGAGACACAGACAGAGACACAGACAGAGACACAGACAGAGACACACCGACACAGACAGAGACACAGACAGAGACACACCGACACACACAGACACAAACAGAGCCACACCGACACACAGACACAAACAGAGCCACACAGAGATACAGACACAAACAGAGACACACAGAGATACAGACACAAACAGAGACACACAGAGATACAAACAGAGACACAAACAGATACAGAGACACAAACAGATACAGACACACAAACAGATACAGACACACAAACAGATACACACACACAAACAGATACACACACACAAACAGATACAGACACACAAACAGATACACACACACAAACAGATACAGATACACACACACAAACAGATACAGACACACACACACACACACACACACACACACACACACACAACAACAACTTAAAAATCACAGTAACTTTCATTTATTGCTCAGAAAACAGAGCAGTTATCATTTGCCAAGAGCTTTGAGTGTTGGACTGACCTGACCAGGGCCTCCTTCAATCGTGCGTTCTGCTCCTCCAGCTGTTTGACGTGATAACTGGATGCAGCCCCATCTGAACCTGAAACAAATTAAGCATGGCATTTGAACCTTTCTAATTCTAACTTTATGACCAATATGTAGTGAGTGAGTGAATGAGACCTTTCTCTGAGACCTCGTGGCGTAGGATCTCCAGGTCCATGGACAGCTCATCCACCTTCTCCTTGAGCGTGTCCACCTCCACCTGCAGGGACTCGGCACGCTCCTCTGCCATCTCTTTGTCCAGAGTGGCCATCTCTATAGCATCTGCAGTGTCTGACATCTCCTCCATGTAGCGGTCTTTAGCTTCCTGGGCTTCTCGAGCCTCCTAACAAACACACCACACAGGAAAAGATCACATGTCATTTCATCAATCATCAGTCCTATTGATATTTTTTGTCAAAGCGAACACCATATCGGTGCCATTTGTTTATTAAATTTACAATAACGTTTTTTTTTTTTGCTTTGTGGTTGAAGATTAACTATTGCTCCAAGTGTGAGTGGACTGTATTCATTGAAGACACGCAATTAGAAAGATGCCTAGGGCACCAAAAGATATAGGGCCAGCACTGGGCATAAGGTTACACAGTTCATGAACAACAATCAATGTCAATTACTCTGAGCTCAGGTTTTGGACAGATGTGACCAGTGTGGCCACAGTGCTCAGGGAGTTTGTGTGTTTGCTCAGACACTACCTAACAATTCTGTCTGTATAAAGTATATATAAAGACCCCACACACACACACACACACACACACACACACACACACACACACACACACACACACACACACACACACACACATTCCCGCAAACCCTACAAAGTGAGGACAGAGTTAAAGACCCCCAAAGTGAGGACATGCCTTTCCCAGTCTTTTAAGGACAAAACAATACACTTTTTGGACACTAGTTGGAGATGCAGAGCTATACACTCCATTGAAAAAATTTTAGAACCAAGATTTAAGAAAAAGTTTTTTACCATCAGTGTGAGGACATTTAAACTATAAATTGCTCCTTTAGAATTAAAAGGTTCTGTTTGCGTTCAGGCCAGTTCTGAGGTTTTCAGGCTTAATGTTTGGACCATTTGTACAACAATAATGTGACATTTACAACTTTAACACAATTATTGCAAGAACCAAGCCAAAAAGTTAAAGCATATTTTATTTTTTGGGCAAAACAGACCAAATAATAAAACTTCCCTACTATAACTCTTCCAAGTTTAAACAGGTAAAATAATACAGAAACATATAATATTCAGGTCCCTGTAGTTGTGGAGCTGATATTAAGTGCACACGGCCTTTCTGCAGCCTCCAAACCCAGCGCTCTGATTGGCCGAGCCTCTCAAACTGATACAATGTTTCAAAGTGTCTGGGTCCAGGTGCAGACTCTGGGTCTGGTCTGGGTCTGACTGAGGATCTGAGACTGTGCAGCTCTATGAAGGACCAGATATTATTAAGAATAAATATAAATGTGCAAATAAATACATGCATTTATATATTAATGCATGCATATTCATTTTTGACATTTATTTATTTCCACATGTATTACAAATGCTACTACAAGTAGTAGTAATACTACTACTACTACTACTACTACAAGTACTACTACTACTACTACTATAACTCTTCCAAGTTTAAACAGGTAAAATAATACAGAAACATATAATATTCAGGTCCCTGTAGTTGTGGAGCTGATATTAAGTGCACACGGCCTTTCTGCAGCCTCCAAACCCAGCGCTCTGATTGGCCGAGCCTCTCAAACTGATACAATGTTTCAAAGCGTCTGGGTCCAGGTGCAGACTCTGGGTCTGGTCTGGGTCTGACTGAGGATCTGAGACTAAGTGCAGCTCTATGAAGGACCAGACATGATTAAGAATAAATATAAATGTGCAAATAAATACATGCATTTATGTATGCATGCATATTCATTTTTGACATTTATTTATTTCCACATGTATTACAAATGCTACTACAAGTAGTAGTAATACTACTACTACTACTACTATTACTATAACTCTTCCAAGTTTAAACAGGTAAAATAATACAGAAACATATAATATTTAGGTCCCTGTAGTTGTGGAGCTGATATTAAGTGCACACGGCCTTTCTGCAGCCTCCAAACCCAGCGCTCTGATTGGCTGAGCCTCTCAAACTGATACAATGTTTCAAAGTGTCTGGGTCCAGGTCCAGACTCTGGGTCTGACTGAGGATCTGAGACTAAGTGCAGCTCTATGAAGGACCAGACATGATTAAGAATAAATATAAATGTGCAAATAAATACATGCATTTATATATTAATGCATGCATATTAAGTTTGACATTTATTTATTTTCACATGTATTACAAATGCTACTACAAGTACTACTACTATTATAATTCCCCCCCTAGCCCTAGCCCTAGCCCTAGCCCTAGCCCTAACCCTAGCCCTAGCCCTAGCCCTAGACCCAGCCCCAGCCCTAGCCCTAGCCTTAGCCCTAGCCCCAGCCCCAGCCCCAGCCCTAGCCCTAGCCCTAGCCCTAGCCCTAGCCCCAGCCCCAGCCCCAGCCCTAGCCCTAGCCCTAGCCCTAGCCCTAGCCCCCCTGAATCACATTTACAAAGTGCATGTCTCTGGAGTGAAGGAAAAAAGAAAAATAGGATCAAAAAGATATCTTTACATTTTGGGCCTTTAGCTACTGCCATTTTATGACCTTTTGACCCCTTAACAATGTTGTAGCCTCACCAAACTTTACCTCTCACTTCCACAAACTGTGACGAGATAAAGGAATCCACCTTCAGCTGATTGTACCTGAGGCCCTGTCCACGAACCTCCCACAGAAATACATTAAGATAATCCACAAATGGGGCTTTTCTATTTCTTTATTTTCAAGAATTTTAACATAGTCTCCTCCTCTGTCCTCTTCTCTCCCTCGTCCCCTCCTCTGTCCTCTTCTCTCTCTCGTCCCCTGCTCTGTCCCCTCCTCTCTCTCGTCTCCTCCTCTGTCCCCTCCTCTCTCTCGTCTCCTCCTCTGTCCTCTTCTCTCTCTCGTCTCCTCCTCTGTCCCCTCCTCTCTCTCGTCTCCTCCTCTGTCCCCTCCTCTCTCTCGTCTCCTCCTCTGTCCCCTTCTCTCTCTCGTCTCCTCCTCTGTCCTCTTCTCTCTCTTGTCCCCTGCTCTGTCCCCTCCTCTCTCTCGTCTCCTCCTCTGTCCTCTTCTCTCTCCCTCGTCTCCTCCTCTGTCCCCTTCTCTCTATCGTCGCCTCCTCTGTCCTCTTCTCTCTCTAGTCTCCTCCTGTCTCCCCTTCCCTCTCTCGTCCCCTCCTGTCCCCTTCTCTCCCTCGTCCCCTCCTCTGTCCTCTTCTCTCTCTCGTCTCCTCCTCTCTGTCCTCTCTTCTCTCCCTCGTCTCCTCCTCTGTCCTCTTCTCTCTCGTCTCCTCCTCTGTCCTCGTCTCTCTCTCGTCTCCTCCTCTGTCCGCTTCTGTCCCTCCTCCCCTCCTCTGTCCCCTTCTCTCTCTCGTCACCTCCTCTGTCCTCTTCTCTCTCTCGTCCCCTCCTCTGTCCCCTTCTCTCCCTCGTCCCCTCCTCTGTCCCCTTCTCTCTCTAGTCTCCTCCTCTATCCCCTTCTCTCTCTCGTCCCCTCCTCTGTCCCCCTTCTCTCCCTCAGTCCCTCCTCTGTCCCCTTCTCTCTCTCGTCCCCTCCTCTGTCCCCTTCTCTCTCGTCCCTCCTCTGTCCTCTTCTCACGTCCCCTCCACTGTCCCCTTCTCTCCCTCGTCCCCTCCTCTGTGCCCTTCTCTCTCGTCCCCTTCTCTCTCTCGTCTCCTCCTCTGTCCCCTTCTCTCCCTCGTCCCCTCCTCTGTCCCCGTCTCTCTCTCTAGTCTCCTCCTCTGTCCCCTTCTCTCCCTCGTCTCCTCCTCTGTCCCCTTCTCTCCCTCGTCCCCTCCTCTGTCCCCTTCTCTCTCTCGTCCCTCCTCTGTCCCCTTCTCTCTCGCCTCCTCCTCTGTCCCCTTCTCATCCATAGTGTATATCCCAGTAAAGACAGACTAACAGCAGAGCTATTCCTTATTTTTATTCTAACTATGCACTTTAATCTTTATTGGATCCAGTTCACGAGAAAAGCACAAAAAAACTGTCAACAATAAGTGCTAAGCTTATCCAATACTTCCAATTACACGATTAATTGATGTAAATAATCAATAAATTAATTGACTAAAATAAGCAAAGGCTGCAGCTCTAGTCATGTTAAATTCTACTTTATGAGAATTAAAAACATTTATAGTCATAGCCTTAAATTTATATGTATTAAATTACAATTTGATGCATGTAATTATCTTTTACTTTGTGCTTCTTTTTACAAAATGATATCAAAATATTTGTTTGAAGGAGAAGACAGTGAAAAATCATGCACAGTATTTTACATGCAGTACCAACTTCTGCCAGAGAGGGCTCTCTAGAGTATTGCAGTACTTCCATTGTCCACTATGGCGCACTTGAGTATATTTGCCTGCAGTACCAGCTTCTGCCAGAGAGGGCCCTCCAGAGCTAAATGTGTGTGAAATTCAGGGGGAAAAAACTCACATTTCCATCAAATTGAGGACTTTCACTGGGAAGCTTCAGGGCACCTTCAGGAACCCTGCCCATGCTTTTTTTTCTTTAGCAAAGTGAGGACACCCCAAAATGTCCTCACTTTGCAAAATGGTCCTCACTTTGTTGGTCTAATAACTCGCGGCTGTCCTCACTTTGTAGGGTTCGCGGGAACACACACGCACGCACGCACGCACGCACGCACGCGACGCGACGCACGCGCACGCGACGCACGCGACGCGACGCGACGCACGACGCACGCACGCACGCACGCACGCACGCACGCACACACACACACACACACACACACACACACACACACACACACACACACACACTATTTTTCTATTTTGCGTAACTTCCAAATAGCAATTTTCCTACAATCCTGTAAACTACGCATTTCCTACCTGAAGGTATAATGGGTCAGAGTGTGCTTTACCTTCTTGGCCTCCTTGAGCTGTTTCTGCAGGTCATTCTGCTGTTCCTGCATCTTGCTCTTCCACTCCTGCAGCTGCTCCAGTTGGATCTTGTGTTTCTCCAGCTCCTTCAGTTTGGCCTTGTCCTCACTCCTCTTCATCTTCAATGTCTCCAGCTTCTCTTCTAAATCCTTCACTTGGGCACGCAGACTTTCCTCTTCCTGACAAGCAACACACACATCAAGTCAAACACAAGTTAAAGGTTGTGAATACAGTCCCTTTACCATCAACTACTACATCAAAGGTCAAATAGACATTTCGACTGCCGTCAGAACGTGATGACTTCCTTTGAAACCTTTTCTACTATGGACCACTCCTGGGTGAATGAGGAATTACAACGAGTAGAAAGACAACGCAAAGAAAGACAAGTATGTGAATTTGTTTATGTAATCCCTCATTCGTCCAGGCGTGTTCCATCGTAGAAAGGGTTTCAGGGGTTGTCATCCGGACCCCTGAAACCTTTTCTACAAGTATGTGAACAAAATAAAAACAAAGCTCATGTGTCTGGGTCTGCCTCGGGGTCTGCCTCGGGGTCTGCCTCGGGGTCTGCCTCGGGGTCTGCCTCGGGGTCTGTCTCGGGGTCTGTCTCGGGGTCTGTCTCGGGGTCTGTCACTGGGTCTGTCTCTGGGTCTGTCTCGGGGTCTGTCACTGGGTCTGTCTCTGGGTCTGTCTGGTGTTCAGTAAATAGGATATCAAAGATATTTTTGGCATCACATAAGTCAACAAAATTATGTAAGAAATTAACCTAACCAATTAAACTTGACTATATCTCATTTTCTGATTTATATGTTCCAAATATGTGCAATATAACATGCAAAAAATAAAATCTGTTTTATATACGAAAACATCTATCTACTACTACTACTATCTTCCTTACATTCATGAATGTTAACTACAAATTAAAGTACATTTCAAATTGATATATCTAAATTATTTTTTTTTAAATAAACTGCAGAGCATACCTTGTATCACCAGGAGGAGCACACACACTTTATTGTGAGGATCAATGCAGTTACCTGTACACATTATGAGCAGGGCTCCACACTAATGCAAAGAAATATTTGAGAGCTTTTCTCGGGGACACACTTTTGTCACGCGAGTGGTGTAGAGGCAAGCACTGTCAGCACATCTATCATTTTTGTGATCACATTTTTATTCAAGTGATGATAGTTTTATTTGCATCTCATTTGTTCATCGTTATTTAAAGAGTTTTAAGTGTGACACAGTGTAAATGTTGCCATAGATTTAAGCCACCTGCATCTGTGTTTTTGCTTTCTACGTCTCTCTCTTTCACTCTGCTCAGAAGCAACCCAAACCCAGGGAAAACATGCAAAACTCCAAACCCCACCAGATCAACAAATAAAACCCAGGACCTTTTCACTGAGTGGCAGAAATGCTAGCTCGGCCACTGTGGGTCATCCAAAGTGAGTACAACTTTAGCGAGTGAGTGCTGAGGAAAAACGTGCATGAGAGGATTCCCAACAAGTGTTTTAGTCACTGGTAGTAAGATGTTGCAGTGAACTTAAGCCTCGGTCACTATAACCCGTACAAACGTTTTGTTTCTCACAGCCTTCTTAATGCATTCGTACGTCTGCCTTTCAATTCCCAACAACAACTCAAGGGACATCACAAACCAATCTGGATGCCCGTGCTGTCAAGCTGCGAGTAAAGTTTTTGTGGATTACTATCTTTCTGGAATTAATGTGTTTTCCGCATGTTTGTTGGATTTCTGTCCTCCGCAGAGGCAGCTGGAATCAACACCAGGGCGGACTGAGGTGAACGCTCTGCCGTGAGTGAAGCCATCAACTTTGTTACAAACACTGCGCTTAAACTTTGGGGACTCTTTAGGGAAAGGTTAGCCTATTTCTTGACGAACCTGCCTGTCTATTATTTTTTGGCGACAAGACACATTTCATCTGTTGAAAGGGTTTACGCTGGAGCGTGCGGCGGTGACGGTCATTTACCGGTCTTACCTTGTGCCATAAATAAAAGCTGGTTGTTGGTTCCGACACTTTACTGACTGTGCTTCTACCTGCACCGTACTACTAACTCAAGTTGAACTTAAAAACATCTTACTCGTATGTAAGAGAGATGCAGTGGTATTGTTTGACTCAAGACCGACGTAAGAGATCATGAATATGTGATCATCAAATCATGTTAAAGTGCTCTTGAGGAACACTTAAGGCCAGTGTAGAATGTATGAGGTCTGTGGAGTGGAGTTTTGATCCACAAACACTGTGTTGCGCTTGGGGACCATCGACCTGGCTACGAACTTAAGAATGCTACATTTTTGTAAGGTGGCCTCAAGAATGACGTAACAAATTAGCAAAAAATCGTTCGTAGCCCGATCACAGCCGTTCGTAAGGGTCGTTGTGACCAAGGCTTTTTTTTTTACCTGTGTGGACCCGATTGGCTCCACCTGGTCAGACAACGGCACCATGAGTGACAAACAAGCATATTTTACAGTCTGGATGAGCAGAGTGTGACGTACCTTGCTGGGAGTGGCTGATACGGAGGCCGGAGCAGGTGTGGCCGGAGCAGGCGTGGCAGGAGCAGGCGTGGCAGGGGCAGCAGGTGCAGGCTGAGTGGTCTGTGCTGCCTCGCTGATGTCTGAATGGGAGGAGGACAGGCTCTCCCGGGACGCCTGCAGAACACACATTGTGAGAGGGGGACACAGGACACTAGCTACAAGAGGCTTGGATCCAGAATATTCATCTAGAGGTGTACATTAGGAAAAAAACATTATAAAAGTGGTTTGAGATTTCACTAAACAGAAGAAGAAAATGGGCTCTGTGCACAAATTAAAGATTAAGTTGTATTGTTACCATTTGCTTTGAGACAGTCAGCTAGCCAGAGCACTGCTGTGCACAGAATCCATTTTTGAAGTTATAAAGATATGTAATAATGAATTATTTTAAAATGCCTTATGAAAAATACATTGTCTGGCCAAAAACAAAAGTCGCCACCTGGATTCAACTAAGCAAAGGAACAAGCTTCCTATTGGATAATTACTGCATGAGAGATTATCTTTCATCTGCAACAAGTTATTTAACCTCAGAGGATGCAATGAGTAACTCCTCATTTCTTAAACAACAATGTCGAATGACACATCCTGTGGTCATGGAAAAGATGTTTAAGAACGTTTGGATTCAGTTTTGTTTAAGAACGGGCAAATCATTGGCATCGTGCAGAGAAAACAACTACTTCCAGTAACAAATGCGGTCAGAAAACAATCCTGAATGATCATGATCGGCGATCAATTAAACGTTTGACCAAATCAAATAGAAGAAAACAACAGTAGAACTCAGTGGCACGTTTATAGTGAAAGTAAGAGCATTTCCACATGCAAGAATGTAAGAAGGTCCAGATTTTCCCTGTTCCAGAGTGATGGGCAACATTAAGTGCCCAAAGAATGAGCTACGCTGGAGTTTTATAAAGCCCAATCAGGGACAGAGTTGAGACTTAGCGCTAGCTCCATGTATACAATCTGTATGCATCGCATCAGCTGCATGTTTTACTTGTAACTATGTCAGACTGCATTGTCCTTGTCAAATAAATAAATAAAAATTGATCAATGGATTCTTTTCTTCCCTGATGGCACAGGCATATTCCAAGATGGCAATGAATTGTGAATGAGTGCGGTGGCCAATCCATGAACATTATATATTTCTGAACCAGAGTCCAGTCTTTAAGACAGCAGAAGATTCTCAGGTAAGTGATCAGTTATTGAAAGTCACACATCGAAGGAATTCAGAAAATAAATTTAGAGGGTTAAAAGCTGCATAATATTTGTCCTTCAACGCCATTGAAAATCTTTAGGATGTGCTGGAGAAGGCTGTGTGCAGTAGTCAGTTTTTTTTTTTGGTGGCGACTTTTTTTTTTTTGGCCAGACAGTGTATTTCTCATAGATTTTTTTTTCACATTTGATATCAGAAATGTATCCATATCTGGGTTTTTCCTGATCACCTACAGTCTATCAGTATGTCTATCAGGTCCTCTCAAATCGTGATAAATATTCTGGTTTCAAGTAGAAGAAGCTTAAGGGAGAAATGTGAGAGTGTTAAGAGACCAGTCCAACAGCCCACAGCGAAAGTTCCCGTGTTTTAATAAGCACTTTGTTAAAGAGACAATGCCAGTGACAGTTGAGACCCCAAAGAATCGCATACCGTCCGGGAGAGGCTGGCTCGCCCTGTGGGACGCACCAGGAGGGAGGGCAGGGAGGATGCGGGGGCCAGACGGGGGATGGTCAACTGGGGCAATGACAGACAGTCAGTTGTAAACAACCAACACATGGAGATATGGATGCTTTCAATCACACACAATCTCAAATACAACTTCCCAATATTTTCCTCTTCTAGATGAACGCAGGGGTGGGTTATATTGACAACATATTTTTTTAATATAAGCAATATTAGGTTGATATTTAAACAATACTTCAGGAATGTGCTAAAATGTGCCTGTAGTTTTAGTTGAGGTTCAAGTCTACAAAACAAACAACACATTAAACACAAAAGGTCACAAATCACTTAAACCCTTGTTTGGGAGATTACACTGGAGTCTTTTCTGTACGTTTTTTAATCAGCTCTTTTGGCTGTAATTTTTTAAAAGTTTGAATTATAGATGATAAACTTGATAATTAAATTTTGAATATCTCCAGATCAACAACTCCAATATTATCCAAGCCAATTTGGAAATAATGTCTAAAAAAAATTCTGAAAATAGTGAGAAAAGTGCAAAACATCCACAGTCCACAGCACACATTTCAAACTTCAGACCTGAAGCTGGGTTACCTGATTTTTAGCCCTAAACCTATGATATTCCTGTGGTTCCGAAGTTGAGCTCACCTTGGCAGAGCGGCGGGCAGAGGTAGAAGAGGGCTGGAGGAGGAATGTTTAAACAGTACAGACACATCCAGGGGGCGCAACAAGGGGATCAGAGGCACAAGCACTTTAATTCACATGTACCCCACCAGACAGTCATCCCAGCTGCAAGCTCTGACATAACTGCACCGTGCAATACTCAGCGGCGTGCGCCGAGGTTAGTGCGCATGCAAAATGTAAATGGAATACACTAGTGGACATTTCGACAAAACATAAAAGACCCAATATGGGGTGGAAAAAAGGAAATAGTTTCAAGGCAGTGGTGGTGTTCAATGAGACATAAACAAGCCCAGCAATGCACAGTTGAGTCATTTTTATAATGAACGATTTGTAGGTATGGATCAATTTTTGTGTTCACTTAAAATTACTTTTAAATTACTTACTTTAAAATTACTTACTATTTCTCCCTCTAAAATTCAACTCAACAATGCATGTATTTCTAATTGTTAGAAAAAATATCCTTTAAGGTGGGACAATTATAGACATATTATGTGACTTATTATAAGTTTTTTTTGTTTGACAAATCTTTAGTGATTGTGCTTCAATGGGATGTCCCTCAACATTGAGTTTTATACATAAAAGCTAAAATATTTTTGTCTTGAAAAACAGCCACATTCATTGATTTTACTTGTTTTATTTATGATCTGGATGGTTAAGCTAAAGTCACACAAGAAACTGCCCGTAAGCCTTGTGATATAATAATATAGCGTTTAAGATACGAGTTAAGTAAGCTTTTGGCGGTTGTTCCTCTGCTTTTTTTTTACTTTTTGTATGTTGTTTTTGCCAATTCTATTCAATGCCTTGCCAGGAGACACCAAACATGGATTAGCTCCAGTGGAAGATACCATACTGATCTTTATTTCAGTTGAACTCAATCTTGGAACTTGGAATATTTAACAACTTGCTGCCTCAAACTCCCAGTATGCCGACATGCATGAAGAGTAGATCTACAAGTATTGTCCCAAAATACACCAGCAGTGTTCTGAATGGTTTATGTTCCATGCAAAAGTACAGTGAGAAGACCACAACCAAAGCAAATGTGCTTAAACAAGATGAATCTACCTTCTTAAGGCCTGCAGGGGTCTGTAAAAAGAGGGTCAACAGAAAATAGAATATAAAAAAATCAACACATTTACAAACAAAGAAAACTCCCGGTAAAGTCCACGGCACTAACTACTAAAGTTATTGTTCTGTTTGTCTGTCGAGATAGTAATGATCTTTAAAGGACACATTCTGCATTTGTTTGTATTGTCTTCACGCTTTATATCAGTCAGACATTTCCCATGTCAGGAATTGAGAGTTCAATCGACTTGGAGCAGAAGGAACTAGAGATGTGCAGTCAGTGAGGCTTTCAGTCCATAAAAGTGTCTGTTTTCGTATCTGCAGTGGCCACAGCAAGAGTTCCCCTTTGGATGGGTGAGAAAAATACAGGGTTTAGTGACTGGAAGATGTCCTTAATGGTAGAGCTGCTCTGAAGCCGACTCCAGAGGTGTCAGGGAAGACACTTTTTAACAGAGAATCACTCTTAATTATGTTCCTATTTCTTTGTATAGCTCGTTAGACTTGAATTGCCTCTTTACTGTAGCGTGTCACAAAATAGGGCTTCTGTACCATTTCATGTTTGGGTCTGGGGATGAGCAGATCAGTCCTCTTTTGTGATAGGGCTCCACTTTGAGCTTGAGACTGGAGCTATGGGAGACTTCATATCTGGCCATACGGAATATTCTCAATTAACCAAGGGGAACCAAGTCTGCATTCAAAATATTATTGCAGTCTGTTGGTTTCCTGGATATTGAGGTGGGTAGATTACCTTGGTCATCTTTTGTAATCTTTATGACCAGAGAATGTATTGTTGTAGAATCTAGGGCTGTCACTACGGATTATTTTAGTAGTTGACTAGTCAGAGATTATTTGTATTGTAAATTTACACTTTACTTTATCAACCAAATAAAGGTTGAAATATGGGACTGGAGGGTTCTAGAATAAGAATATTGAAGTGTATTATTGATGAAAATCAGCCAATGTTTTTTTGGCATTTTGATTTAATAATGTTGCGGTCTTTATTATAAAGGTCTTTTGACATTTGTTTTAGAGTCTGTATAATGCAGTTAACGATTATCCATTATTTTAGTTGATTATTTTTAATAGCCTATTAATCTTGGCAGCCCAAGTAAAATCATTTTCCAAACTCAACATACTTGCTTGTAGTGTAAAAAGTCCAGGCAAAAAGACAATGACTGCCCCCAGTGTTCAAGAAGTGTCACTGTCAGCCTCACTGACTACACACCTGAAGTCTGTGAGCTTAGATTGATGCTCACTTCGGTCTTTGTCACCACCCCCGGAAGAAGTGTTTTTATTGTTTCCAGCTCTCATGAAATAATCATAGTTTTGAAATTAACCTTTCTCACAAGTACCGTTGGTTATATGAACCCCAGTAGCTCCCCGTCTGCTGTTTTTTAAACATTGGCCTATGCTGGAGTTTTAAGACTGACTGTTCAAAGCATATTTTACCTGTTTGGTTGCTCTGGGAGTTTCCGGAATATCTGCCGTAAACAAAAAGACTTTATTAATGCATAGTTCCAGATAAAATGACACAATAGGTAAATGATACATAGGAGTCTGTACCTTTTTCCACCCTCTGTCTGGGGATCTTGGAGGAGCCAGACTCAGAGGTGTCAGGGGAGGTGGCACTGGAACCATCTTCTACCACCTGGATCTACAAGTAAATATGTTTCAGTATAAAGGTGGATAGTAATCAAGTTGCTTTAAATGAGTAGATTTTAAACATGCTATTAACGCCCCATCTGTTGACACATGCCATACTGTGAGAGTTAATGTAGTCAGAGTTAACAGGCTAAACGCAAAAAAATTGAGGCATTAATCATCGGTTTTGACAATAGTCAAACCCATTAACTCTTGAGCCAAGTCTTTAACTAATGTGACAGATACAACAGGTTCAGGTGAACGCTGAACATCCATGGTGTATTTCTACACACAGTGTCACACCGGGTGTAAAGCTCTACTCTGTGCTGCAAAGCAAACCAAAGACGAGTAGAACTCTGTTTAGATCAAAATAAAGGTCAGTATGAGCACTACAGAACACAGGACGACACCAGGCCAACCCTAGCTGTATCGGTCACCAAAGAAGCCAGCTACACCCGTAAGCAACAATGAAGGGCCTTGGAAGCACTAAACCTTTTGTTTGGTCATGTTCACTTCCCTGAAACATGTAACCACACAGTCATAATGAAATATAAAGTATAAAGAAACCTTATTCTGGAAGTTGCCATGGGCACTGCCATCTTTTTTCTGTTTTGTTCTGTTTTCTATTAGTTTACAAGGGTACGACGGAGTATAAGGGCAATTCTAAATGAAAAAATATTTGGATATTACGAGAATAAAGTTGTAATATTTCAACATATGTATAGATTATGCCGTTGGTGCACTTTCTCCATGGCAGAGTGCACCTTGGAAAAGCCTGCCTGGACAGTGCTCTAAGCCACAGCCCCCCGCAGACAGAAACTCCATGAGCACTTTGAGCACAATCACCGTTAATAGAAGTGCTTATTATGGATACTTTACCGCAGCCCCTCGTTACGGGCACTTGGAGTCGTGCACACTGGGAAGTACCGCTTTTATGTACAGATTCCAACCTTTTTGGCTCCCTTTTGGACATAAAATAATACCAGCACAGCAGAACAGAAGATTGGCAGTTGATACATTTTTGGGGATGCAGCTCTTACATGTTAATGTTTTAGTTTTTTATATTTTTTATTCAGCCAGAACACCAAAACAACTGTCTGCAGTGCAACAGCCTACAGGCCGTAAATCAGTGTAACTAAAGCCAAAGAGGCAGACTCATTTGGACTGTGTTTGGTTATGAAAAGTCAGAGCACAACGCACAGCCTAATCTTTAAATGTGATGTTTTACGCACACGCGGCCAACATCCAAACTACCCTCAATCCAGTCCACTACTGGCCAACACAACATCAACATGCACATTGCCATGGCATCAGCTCCAACAACGCGCATCTCATGATCCGCACAATGCGCACACGCGCATCCAACACTGGGTCACTTTAATGGGGAATTTTGTAACATTTTAAAAGCCAGCCTTATAAAGTTTGGCATCTATTGTGTTATGTAAACGTTTTCTAAGCTGTATTTGCGTCCTGTGAATTGCTCTTCTGCGTCACTTTGGAAACATATTGATACCAGTCCCCATATTTTTAAACGTCTTTATTTTGGGTAAAAGTAATATTACAACTTTATTCTCATAATATTATGACTTTATTCTCATAGTTTTAGGACTTTATTCTCGTAAATATATGACTTTTCTGCCTTTGACTTAATTCTCGTAAAATTACAACTTTTTCTAGCTTTGACTTCTCGTAAATTTACTATTTTAATGTCGAAATATTACGACTTTAATCTTGTTATATCCGAATATTTTTTCCTGCAGAAGGTCCTCTGATCTGTGGCAAAAAGAGGCAAAAGTGGGCGGGGCATAATAAGATGAATAGAGCGAGTTGGGCTTTCAAGCATATAATTATCTTAAGAAAAAACATTTTATTGGAATATTTTGAGTTACACCTAAATACTTACATTAAAATTGGCACGCAGTGTTGTGATGAATCATGTTTCAAAAGTGTGATTGAGCCGATTCATTTTGTTGATGATGTTTGTTGTCAAGTGACAGCACTAATAAAAAAGTGATGAGGTGATATTGTAGCAACTAAAAGCCAATACTAAAAAGGTTAAAAATGTCAAACCATTTTGAACAAAATTGTACGGAAGTCATTTGTGTACATTTTTATAGAAATAGGATAACTTTAGAGTATTCCACATAGAGTGCCTCCAGAGATATTTATAGCGACTACTTCTTTCTACTTCTGCTGCCTTGTGTTGGATGTGACTGCTGTATGGTGCCACTTTAAAGTCCACTCTAGAGTCACACACTACGTACCTGGGACTGTCGCACAAAGATGCCGTGGTTCTCCTCACAGGTGAAGTAACGCTTGCCCTGGACCGTGCCATCGTTCTTGCCTTTGGGCTCGTCTAAGATCACTCCCACCCACTTCCCCGAGGCGAACAGTGTGGCCCCGATGTAGGCCACTGTGCCCCGCTGGCCTTTCCCTGTCACCTCCACGATGGACCCGATCTGTGTGCACACACGCACACACACACACATACACACACACACACGCACACGCACACACACACACACACACGTACGTACAGACACAGGAGGTGAGAGCTACGAAAACTTACAAGAACATCTGTTTTATTACTCACAGCCTCATACAACATTTTGTTTTAATCACTATGGTAGCCCTAACCCTCACCTTGGGAGGCTTGCTGCTCTCCACTGTCCCTCCGCTGCTCATTTTGCTGATCAGTGGGCTGGTCAGCTGGGAAACAAAAGGGACAAAAGAGTTAGTCAGTTTATAAAACTTTATCAAAAAGGTACTTGTCTGGTGGAGAGTCTGCCACATGCTTGTCTCCATGAAGATGTTATTGCTTTGTCTTGATTGTTGCACAGTATGGCAATTTAACATATCTATCTCTATAATTGACTTGTCAAAAATAAAATAAAGAAAATGAATTTTGATCATGGTAATGCTTGTCTGGAGTTAAGCGTCTCTAAAACACATTTTTATCACTAATACACTATTCAAAAGTACTGTCGGTCTAGAAGCCTTCAGTCCCATATTTAAACCTTCATTTGGTTAATAATGTATTTGAAGTCACAGTGTACAATACAAATAATTGTTTGACTGTCAATTACTTAGTTGCAGCTCTAATAAATCATAAATGGTCACATTTACATAGTGCTTTTCTACCTTCAAGGCACTCAAAGCTCTTTACATCAAGGAGCCACTTACATTCACATGCTCGCTCGCATGCATGCACACGTTAAGTGTCTTGCCCAAGGACAGAACGGCTGTATTGCGGCCTGCTGCTGCCCAATAATAGGCTTAATGCCATGCTGTGGAACATTCCAGGCAAGGCAATAACATCTCCATGGAGACAAGCAGGTAACAAACCCTCCACCAGAAAAGTTACAAAGAGTATCTTTAAAAAAACAACAGGATTCTTCTGTATCCTCAGATATTAAGTAAACATGTTAAAATACTGACTTTACACTTTTTGGCCCTCATTTAACAATACTGCGTAGAAAAGGGTGCATGTTTTGGGTTTATATTGGAAATACACAAGAGGGCGCGTGACATTTATGAACCTGTGTGCAAAGCTCCAAAACTGCCGTACGCAGAACATCTGGTGATGAATGCGGCGGATGAAAACCAGCGTCATTTGAATGAAATGCCTCAAAATATTCATGTTTCAAGTGACCTCACCTACAGGATTTACGCCATAAGTGCACACAATACGGTAAAAAGCAGTTTATCTGAACAGGAAATCACAAAATTAATCGTAGGTCTGATAAAAATCTAAAAATAATAATTTCCTATTAAATCATTAATTAATGTTTAAGTTGATCAACTTCAAAAAGCTATGCGATAAGTGATAGGTACCTAGTGGGACTAGACCCAAACCCAGACCTGAACCAGTGGAGCAGCTCTGGCTCAGGTCGGGCTCAGATGGAGGAGCGGGTCAGCTGGAGCTAGTTTAAACTTAACATACTGACAGTTAGATTAAGGAGCAGTGCGTTTTGTGCAGTTCCCAGTGGTTTACTGGGCAGTTTGGCGTTTGTTTGAAGTTGGCATACATGGTACTCCACCTCTGCAGTTGCCATACAGTTTGTGCGCACCATACGCTCATGTCAACGTTGATCAGTCCCAAAGAGTATTGTTTTGGTCGTACACCACACATACGCACTGACTTCACTCTACGGAAGTTTGACAAATGGGGGCCATTGTGTTATGTTGGTGATTTGGTTACATTTTTTTAGATGCAGAGAGCCAACGCTGTCGGTAAAAGTGTGTGGTTTCAGAGAGAGTTCAGACTCAAAAGACAGTCATTTAAGATGTTTTTAAATTGAAATAAGAACAGCTAAAGGTGCTAAACTACAACAAGAATCCCCCACTCTTCAGAACCTGTTTGAAGAAGTTAGCAACAGGGTTAGCAACATTTAGGGCCATCGCTAACTGTTATTTTAGTAGTCAAACAATTATTGATTATATTTTATATTGAGACTTTATACATCAACCAAATAAAGCTTGAAATATGGGACTGAACGCCTCTAGATAGAGAATATTTATGAATAAAGTGTATTATTGACGAACTTCAAAGATAAGATTCTTTTTTGACATTTTGATTTAATAATGCTGCCATCTTTGTTATAAAAGGTCTCTTCAAGTCTGTCTAATTCAGATAACGATGATCAAAATACGATAACCATAATTTTTTACTAAATCATGATTAGTGAATTAATGGTTGCAGCCCTAGCAGCTTATATCTGATTGTCATGCATTTACTTTTTGTACCTCCATTACCACTACATTATACAAAACACTATAAATATGCATACTATTTTCTATCCGCTTTTGCTCTGAATGTAGATTAGAATATTGATATGAGTTTTGTACACTGACAAACACTTCATATGTTGAGTTCAAAATAGTCTTGGGGCAGCGCAGCTCATACAAAGACGCTCATTGAGACAAACTGAACATGTGAAGTCACGCTGGTGATTTGCTCACCGCCAGGCAGAAAACATTCTCCACCGTGACTTCTCTCAGACTTCAATTAAAGCAATAAGAAGAAATAATATCAAAGTGATAAATGCAGTTTTGCCTAGCACTTCCAGTCTTCCACCTTACGGTAAGTCCACTGTACCAGCAACTTAAGATGTAACAGTATTTGACAGTAATACGGCATCACAGTAACACTGTGAACTTGAACAATACAGCCATGTAACACAGGAACTACACAGACCATGAGCCTACCAAGAAATATAAAAGTTATTGTTAATGTTTTTATAATGTTATTGCAATTAGAGATGTCATACAAAATAATGGTTACAACAGTGTTCAAATCAAATGCAGTTTATTTTCCAAAATAAATAAACCCATACCATGACTAGAATTCGCAGAGATCTTTAACAGAAGGTCATTCTATTTCTGCACTTAACCTTCACTAAATGTTTTTTTCCACATCCAACACAAATTATATCTTTTAAATATAATTTTAGGCCTGACATGAAGCAATATAAATAAAGATTTTTGAAATGATAAAATGTGTTCTAATAGAGTTGGTTACAAAATATTGATATAGAATTTTAATAGGGCTACAATCAGCATAATCATAAACAGACTCTAAAACAAAAACACCTTTTATAACCAAGACAGTGGCATTATTAAATCTAAAATGCACCAGTAGAAGTTAAATTATTTCACAAGTATTTTTCACTGTGTTTATAACTGAAGAAAGTAAAATGTGGACATGTTAAGTTGTCTCCCATTTAACACAAACGCACATAAATCCCGGCGGACTTACCCGAGGCGTGTAGGAGTGCCTTCTGCCTAAAGCCATGATTTCTATCAAAATGTACTACTTCTGGAGCATCAAATCTATACTGTAAATAAATAAATGCAAACTTTCTTTCCTCTGCTTCATATGCTGACAGAGAGCTCAGCCTCCCAGTGCTGTGGGGGTGAATATCCTCTGTCAGAGCCAATGGGGAGGAGGGAACATCCACGACACAGCAGCATCATCAGGGGGCTTTGAAAATCTAACCAGTAAAGGGTTAGACGTGCACTTTAAATAAAATGGACAAGTTGCACTTTTTTTTTAGTTTATTCAGCGTTTTTATAGTGTGTTAATGTTTATTTATTCATTTATTTTGATTTACCAAATATTTCAGATCTTTTTATTCCATTTTCCCACACCCACCTGCTATTTTACGTGTGTGGTTTTGACAGTTGTTGTTTATTTCTTTTTCATTTTGGGTAATAAATTCCAAAAAACCAACATGGACGGACATTTGAAAGGACATTAGGTTGACGCCCTTTATAACCCGGTTGTTGACATGCACTACTTTCAACTTAACAACCTTAACAAAAACAAACAACAGGGAATAAACAGATTTGAGTTGCTAACAGTCATAGCTGTGTGATTATAAAGCAACAGTAAGAGTTGTCCTGTCAAAACTAGCAGAGTAGTAGCTAATCTATAAAAACACCTGCAAATAAAACCATAAACTGAACATGTATATTGTGAATACTTACTATGTTTTGACACATACCTGATATATACCGAAGGACTGGTTCTGCTCAATTTATTAACTTCAAATAAAAGGAGAGGAGGAGGAAAACGGGGTTTGTTTTGTTGCAGAACTAGCATCCACCGTTAGCTTTTAGTCACTTCCGCCCGTGACGCGTAGACGCCGAACAGCTTCTTCTTCTTCTTGTTAATTTCCGGCAGACTAGGCACTGTTAGTGCATTGCTGCCCTCCACCTATTGGACGGTTAACCACCGTCAGTGTGTCTACGTTTCCAACTACTGGATTGATGGATCTGCAGTTTGTATTTACAAGAAAAAATATGCGCTCCCCTACCATTTCCACCCACACAAAAGTGCATCTAATCACAGGTCTTTCGACGTGCTGTCCCTGATCGTGAGATCGAGCTCTTCCCCGCGTTTCACCTGCCCATAGTTTTAATTAGGGCTGGGCGATATGGCAAAAAATGATTATCACGATTTTCTTGGGGCCAGATCATGATTTCGATTTTATCACGATTCATGTTCATTTTGTATTTGTCTATTGCCTTTAATAGAGCTGCAATATTTAGGAAAAATATCTAATTGTGATTTTTCTGACCAAGATTACATTTGCAATTCATGTTTTACTCATAGAATTTTGTTCAAAATCACATTTTAAACACAATTTTGGCGCTTTTAGTCACGTTTTTGTGGCTTTTAGTCACGTTTTGATGTATTGAGTTGCGTTTTTGTTGCTTTTGAACGTATTTTTATCACTTTTTTTCTCTTGTCGCTTGTTTCAGAACATGTTTGTACATGTTTGACATTTTGTTGTTTGCAGAAGAAATTTGCCTTAGCTAAGTACATCCATTAACATTGCGATTTTGTGTCGATTTTGTTGAATTGTGCAGTCCTGGTATAAGAGGTAAATAAAGTCATCAGCTCAGAGGCTAAACAACAGGAGAAAAAGTGTGTTTGAACAGACAGCTGCATTAAAGACACAAACAGTGAATCACGATACCACGATTTCACAAAAATAGCAGATTGTCACAGAGACGAGCTCACGATTCAATTTTTATCACCGTATCGCCCAGACCTAGTTTTAATCATGTAAAATCATTTCAATTCTTTCAGTGTCTGTTTCAGATCCAACTGCACGACTCACAATCATAACCATAAATGCCAAAAAAGATGTTTTATCCCGTTGACAAGGCAATTCTTTCTTCTCATTGACGTCATAATTCGCCACGCTTGCTTTTTTAGCTGCATGGCATAAGCCAATGACATGCAGTGGTTCACTTTTATAAATGTGCCTTTATTTATAACATCAGGCATGAACAGAACAGACTGCAGTAACAAACAGCTCAACCAGTCTAACTCACGTATTACACAGTGGCACTGCCATAAAGCATGCTGCAAAGTGTCAGACATGCGCACCTATATTCTGTGTATGACCAGTCTCCAGCGACCTTCTGTGACAGTCAGAAGGACCAACCTTTGGTTCCATACAATGTTCCCTCTAATTTTCATGTGTCTGAGCGAACACAAAAACTCCCTGAGCAGTGCTTTGGACCACTGTGAGCAACATCAGACACACACTGTGGCCACATCAGTATCACACGCGTTCAAAACCTGAGATCAGAGCAGTGCAGTAACACAGTCTATATTGAGCACTTTTCAATAGACCTCTGTAGGCCTCTGTAGGGGGGGTTTACATGTAAATGTTATAGTAATACATTTTATGATCAATAGGCTAATGACAGACCCTCCACTCAAAAGTTCCATACACCTTTAATCATACATTATGACTGCAGGCTGCTTCTGTCCAATATTCCACTGGAGGCATTGAAGAAAACTTGTGGCACAGTTGGGTTCACCTGTAGTTCACATCCTGCTCAACACTTGTGTCTAAATCTTGTCAGTGTTTCTCTGTGAGCTGCTCTGTCCTCTGCTCCTCTCTCTGCCCACAGCCCCTCAGCTATAATTTGGTTTAGGTAGAATTATTAATAATAAAAAATGTATATCAACATGATATTGTGTTCAAATCAGGGTCATGGGTTTTCCCCTCCAAAGGCTTTCAGAGTTTTCTGATGCATTTTAACATAAACACTGACTCAATAATCATTTACTTCTGTAACCTGCTGACATTCATCTGGAAGCCTCTGGACAAAGTAACCTGTCTGTCATTTAGATCGTAAACCTATGTTTCAAATAAGGTCTAATGAAAATTGTCACTTGTGATTATTCTGTGTGCATAAAGCAGTAACGCCTCGTTACATTCGCACGTGGATATTTGCATATCAATACACGCGAAAACGGCATAAAGCGCTATACTTTGTAGATGCGCTGTGGTGTTTGCTCTGATTTGTTCATGATTCTTCTTCACTGGTGGTGAAGACAGAGGACTCTGAAGTCTGCTGCTCACGGCTCTCACGCCCCTGACGCGTAAAAGACGCTCAGAGACAAGTCAGATCCAAAATGAATGAATCAAATCAAGTTTGTCATTGTGAGTTCTGAGAGTTCGAGGTTGGGTAAATTAAATCTCAAAACGTTCACAGCCTGACCCTGGATTAAGTTTGTCTAATGTGATGGTTTGACTCGATTGATTATTTTAGTGGGACTACTTTTCCATGCGTAAGTTGGAGGAGCTCGTCGTCTACGTGTCAGCGGGTACAGCATAGGACCACCAAATATTTTAGGGGTCCGTAGTAACAGGCCGTAACGCATTACTTTCACCGCTGAAAGGGAGAGGAATGCGTTGCGGGTCTTGGAGGTAATTTGCTCTTTTCTAGACGCATTAGTTCGTCAGCTGTTTGTGCTCAAAACTCTGTGAATACAAGACGGGTTGGTCCAGAATAAAGACTAGTTAAAGTTTATGGGATGTACACCATCAGTTCCCCCTGAGCCTTTGATTTGGCGCAATGTGCTGTTAATCATGAGGCGTATTCAGGTGCACATCACTGTGTCTCACTCTCTTCCTCTCTCTTTTTCTCTCGTGCGCAACATAGATTTTCTGGGAGCTGTGCGCAAATGCCCACGCGCACAGTTTAGAGGAAACAGTGGATCCACACCTCTTTCCACACAAACTCAGGGCCGCTGCTAGCTTTTTTGGTGCCCTATGCAAAATGTCTTGATGGTGCCCCCCCCAAACCCACAATTACTTTCATTTCTTACCATGTTCATTTTATTATCTTAAATTAAATACACAATATATAGTACTATAAACACAAGATGGAAATGTAAGTTGCCAACAAAAAAATATTAATAAATATCTTAAATAACTAAATAAAACTTAAATATTCAAGTGTAAAACAAATACCACCCAATAAAAGTGCAAATACGAATATAGATAGAATCATCCAACAAGTGAAGTGTAAACATTAACAGGCTCCTACAAATGTGTACGTCTACATTTTCTAGCTGCAGAGTTGTTTATCAAGTCATCATATGAGAGCCTCTGTACCAATTGGTGGTGAGTTCAAAGGGTAAAAGAAACGGAATATTCGTAACTGTAAATGATTACTACTACTACAATTTATTTATTTTTTGCAAAAAATGAATAAAAATAGTTTATTCAGCTTTAAGAAATGCACAGGAACTGTTGTCATTGTGAATGTATCATTGGCATCATATTTATTCACGGATTAAGTGCAATAAAAGCCCACGCACCAAATGTCCCCTAAACGCCTCAGAGTCAGACGTTAGCTGCAGAGCGGCAGGTAATAGGCTCCTCCGCTGACTCTCTCTCGTCTTCATCTCTCAAACTTTGCCTGAGGTCTTGGTCATCCCTGTTCTCTGAGGGAGGAGCCGAGGAGGAAAGAGAGAGAGCCCTTGGCGTCGCGGTTTTATTAAATTACGTGCATGCGCTTCACTTTGGCGAGCTCGTTTTCGCCACGGCCAGGCGGCCACGGCACAGCCGATGTGGTGCCCCCTCAGAGCACTTGGTGCCCTACGCGCTGTGCGTTACGTGCTTTATGGAAGCGGCGGCCCTGCACAAACTTCACAATCTCCTTCCCACATTTCGCACACTTCTCCACTACTCTACACTTTAAAATGTGATGTCATCAAAATTGAATGAAATCAGAAAGGATGGCAGCGACTGGAGGCAAAATGAAGTTGATTGTACATTTCTCAATGATTCTCTCACATTAGATCTAAATCTTACTGGTTTTAAGTGTTTGTGTTGGAAAAAAGCAACACATTTGAATTTCCAGAGAAGAAAGGTCAGTTTGGTTTTCTATTATAAACCACAGACAAAATACGATTTTCTAACCCTAAATTTGTATTTTAGCTTCAAAAGTATCAAATTTATGGCACAGCATCTTATATATCTCTACATAAAATGAACAATTATTGTTAACCCATAAATCTGGATTGTTCCTTAATCAAAAATGAAAAGTGTTTGTCATAATTTCCTAAAACATAATGTCAAATATAATAATAAAAGTGTTTAAAGCAGCTCTGATGTCACTCACATGTGGTTTTCATTTTCCAAAATCATCTCAATTTTTCATATTTTGTGATATTCTGAGGTTAAATCCCACTTTCCTCTGTGAAATCACATTCTGTTGCACTTTACTTTTGCCTCCATTCTGAATGTTTTTGTTCACAAACTTTTAAAGGGTCTATAGATGGGGATCGGCTCAACAAACTTGTCATATATTTGCTTATGCTTAAAGTCAAATTGATAATCAAGTCTTATTTGTGCCGATATAGAGGACGCTGAACTTTATGCCTGTTTTTGGTTCATGTGGATCGGCCCAGTAATCACAGAGATATGAACCAAACCAGGTCAACCAATCTGACCTCTGACACAGGGAGGGCATCTGACACTTATACACAGAGTTCTACTGAGGGTGCTACACAGGGAGGGCATCTGACACTTACACACAGAGTTCTACTGAGGGTTCTACACAGGGAGGGCATCTGACACTTATACACAGAGTTCTACTGAGGGTGCTATGCAGGGAGGGCATCTGACACTTATACACAGAGTTCTACTGAGGGTGCTACACAGGGAGGGCATCTGACACTTATACACAGAGTTCTACTGAGGGTGCTATGCAGGGAGGGCATCTGACACTTATACACAGAGTTCTACTGAGGGTTCTACACAGGGAGGGCATCTGACACTTATACACAGAGTTCTACTGAGGGTGCTACACAGGGAGGGCATCTGACACTTATACACAGAGTTCTACTGAGGGTGCTATGCAGGGAGGGCATCTGACACTTATACACAGAGTTCTACTGAGGGTTCTACACAGGGAGGGCATCTGACACTTATACACAGAGTTCTACTGAGGGTGCTACACAGGGAGGGCATCTGACACTTATACACAGAGTTCTACTGAGGGTGCTATCTAGGGAGGGCATCTGACACTTATACACAGAGTTCTACTGAGGGTTCTACACAGGGAGGGCATCTGACACTTATACACAGAGTTCTACTGAGGGTGCTACACAGGGAGGGCATCTGACACTTATACACAGAGTTCTACTGAGGGTGCTATGCAGGGAGGGCATCTGACACTTATACACAGAGTTCTACTGAGTGTTCTAAACAGGAGGGCATCTGACACTTATACACAGAGTTCTACTGAGGGTGCTACACAGGGAGGGCATCTGACACTTATACACAGAGTTCTACTGAGGGTGCTATCTAGGGAGGGCATCTGACACTTATACACAGAGTTCTACTGAGGGTTCTACACAGGGAGGGCATCTGACACTTATACACAGAGTTCTACTGAGGGTGCTACACAGGGAGGGCATCTGACACTTATACACAGAGTTCTACTGAGGGTGCTACACAGGGAGGGCATCTGACACTTATACACAGAGTTCTACTGAGGGTGCTATGCAGGGAGGGCATCTGACACTTATACACAGAGTTCTACTGAGGGTGCTACACAGGGAGGGCATCTGACACTTATACACAGAGTTCTACTGAGGGTGCTATGCAGGGAGGGCATCTGACACTTATACACAGAGTTCTACTGAGGGTGCTATGCAGGGAGGGCATCTGACACTTATACACAGAGTTCTACTGAGGGTTCTACACAGGGAGGGCATCTGACACTTACACACAGAGTTCTACTGAGGGTTCTACACAGGGAGGGCATCTGACACTTATACACAGAGTTCTACTGAGGGTGCTACACAGGGAGGGCATCTGACACTTATACACAGAGTTCTACTGAGGGTGCTACGCAGGGAGGGCATCTGACACTTATACACAGAGTTCTACTGAGGGTTCTACACAGGGAGGGCATCTGACACTTACACACAGAGTTCTACTGAGGGTTCTACACAGGGAGGGCATCTGACACTTACACACAGAGTTCTACTGAGGGTTCTACACAGGGAGGGCATCTGACACTTACACACAGATTCTGTGATGATGTCACCTATTGATAACATTGGACTTTGCAATGAAATATGTCAAAGGTAAATGTTGAACCAGATGATTTCTCTGTGTGATTAGACCTAAGAACTAATTGCACTACAACAAAAATCTGCATTTGAACAAAACCCGTTAGCTGTCTCCATGTGCAGTATGTATATGTGACTTGCCCTTGCCCTCCGTCTGAGGTTATCCTAGAAAGAACGCGATGACATCAGACATCACAGCATTCTATGGGCCAATAATGTTTAATACAAATGGAGGGGGGGGGCTAAAACTAATATTGTTAAAATGCTTGTTTTGGTTGTAATACAGCAAGTTCTTGGGTCTAGTCACTATTAGAAATCATCAGGTTTCAAATTTTGTGAATTTAACATTTTGAAAATTTCATGGCAATGTTCAATGTCAATAGGAAAATCTGACTCTTGCCCCCCTCTGCAAGTATTACATCATCACATTCTAGAATCTGAACGCCACCAATTCTGACCTGACTCAGCTCAGTTTTAAACTCTGGACATTCTAAAATGTTGTGATGTCACGTGAACACAATTTATATATAGACCCTTTAAAATGTGATGTCATCAAAATTCTAGAATGGAGGCAACTGGAGAAAAAATGAAGCTGACTGTACATTTTTAAAATGATTAGACGGTCTAAATTCTACAGGTTTTAATGGAGAAAAAAGCAACACATTTGAATTTCCAGGGTAGAAAGGCCGGTTAGTTTGTTTTTCTCTAACAAACAAGGATAAAATAGCCTTAAAATTGTGCTTTAGCTTCAAAAGAACCAAATTTATGGAATAGTATCTAATATATCTCTAGATAAAATGAAAAATTCATGTGGCTTCAACATTTCTGTATTTTTCTAGTAATACCCTTAAATCTGGATTGTTCCTTCATCAAAAATGCAAACAGTTTATCATAATTTCCTAAAACATAATTTAAAATATAATAATACATGTGTTTAAAGCAGCTCTGATGTCACTGAGTGATTTTCATTTTCCAAAATCACGTTTTTTTCATATTTGTGACATTCTGTGGTTAAATCCCAGTTTACTGTGAAATCACATTAGGTTGCACTTTTGTCTCCATTCGGAATATTTTTGTTTAGTCTTTTAAAGGGTCCATACTTAGAGGAAAAGTGTCCCGCCTGGGTTCTCTGTGACAGTGGGTGTAACAGGATGCAACGTGTGCTTATCCCGAGGCTAGGGCCCGGCCATGGGCGAGGGCCAGCGGGTCTGACCAATGAGACGCGGAGGAGACCGGCGCGGCGGAGCGGGCGGCAGTGCAGAGCTCCGGCCGCGGCTCAGCTTCAGCCCTGAGCCGCTGACAGCCGCCGACAGCGCACACGACCCGGCCCTGAGCCCACTCCTCGACACTCTCTGTCCACAGCGCAAGGTACGGGCATAATGCTTTCTTTCAGTCTGCATTATTCGGTGTTTGTGAACTTTTAATGAACTTGTAGTCGCACTTTGTCTTTCCGACCTGCGGCTCAGAGGCGTCAAGACTCAAATTCGCGTCACAGAAGGAGTAGGTTTCTGCTGCAGTTTTTCTAAATAAAGTCACCTTATTATTAGAGCATGTGTTAGTGCTTTAGTTTGAAAGGAAGTAAACATGTACATCCGGTATTTAGAGCACATGTTCGCGGGCTTCACAGCTCGGTTCCCGCAGGGACGAGGAGAATTAAACTTGATATTCCGTGTGGTTTTAATGAGGACAGTGCCGCTCCCACGGCCCAGAGAACAGCGTCTGCGACATTCTGTCACACCAAGAGGCTCGGAATAAGGAAAAGGCTACGGGAAATTATTCTAAACAGTTGGATACCGATGGAGGGTGTGTGCGCGTCTGTGAGTGCACGTGCGTGTGTGAGGGTGCGTGTGTGTGGGCGTGTGTATGTGTGCGTGTGTTATTTATTTTATTATATTACTTTTATTATATTAAAGTAAGTCAGACTGTTGTCAACCTGTTGTAAACCTGTTGTCAACCTGTTGTTAGCCTGTTGTCAACCTGTTGTTAGCCTGTTGTCAACCTGTTGTCAGCCTGTTGTCAACCTGTTGTTAGCCTGTTGTCAACCTGTTGTCAGCCTGTTCTAAAGTTGTCAGCCTGTTCTAAAGTTGTCAGCCTGTTGTTAGCCTGTTGTTGTTGTGTGTGTGTGTGTGTGTGTGTGTGTGTCATTTATTTTATTATATTACTTTTATTATATTAAAGTAGTATATTAAAGTATTAAAGTCAGACTGTTGTCAACCTGTTGTAAACCTGTTGTAAACCTGTTGTCAACCTGTTGTCAGCCTGTTTTCACCCTGTTGTCAGCCTGTTGTCAGCCTGTTTTCACCCTGTTGTCAGCCTGTTGTCAACCTGTTCAAAACCTGTTGTCAGCCTGTTGTAAACCTGTTTTCAACCTGTTGTAAACCTGTTGTCAACCTGTTTTCAGCCTGTGGTCAGCCTGTTCTAAACTTGTTGTCAACCTGTTGTAAACCTTTTGTCAACCTGTTGTCAGCCTGTTTTCACCCTGTTGTCAGCCTGTTGTTAGCCTGTTGTCAACCTGTTTTCAGCCTGTTGTCAGCCTGTTCAAAACCTGTTGTCAGCCTGTTGTAAACCTGTTGTCAGCCTGTTGTCAGCTTGTTGTCAACCTCTTGTCAGCCTGTTGTCAACCTGTTTTCAGCCTGTTGTAAACCTGTTGTCAGCCTGTTGTTAGCCTGTTGTCAGTCTGTTCTAAACTTGTTGTCAGCCTGTTGTCAGCCTGTTGTCAGCCTGTTGTTAGCCTATTGTCAGCCTGTTGTCAGCCTGTTGTTAGCCTGTTGTTAGCCTGTTGTAAACCTGTTTTCAGCATATTGTCAGGCTGTCGTTTGCCTGTTTTCAGTTTGTTCTCCCAGGCCCCGTGGGATTACGGGCCCAGAGTTGGACCCCCCTCCTATTAATTTGTATCAGAGGGGGGCCCGTGCAGCTTCTTGCTTTGGGCCCCCAAATATCCGTTGATGGTCTTAAGAGGCTGTAGTGCTGTGATTCACTTGATAGGCCTAAGGTTCCAGGGACTTCACAAAGTTAATTGCAAAGATCAAAAGGTCAGAAAATGTGACATTACATCAGGCAACATTAATCTTGAAGTGTACACAGGAATTCATATAGTGCATATTTTTACACTTTTTAGCACATCAACTATCGGCTATAAATCTATAGCATAGATCAATAGTTGGTTTGAGTTGAACAACTTAACGCTAAAGGAAAGACAAAAAGCTTTCATATAACACCCAGTCGATCTCTAGTATATAGCCTGTACTTTTACTGTTACTGGTTTAGAAAGGGACAAACAACCTTACCTGGGCCTTATAAAGGTTTACTTATGGACCTGCAGAGTCCTGGTTAGGGCTGCACAATATTGGAAATGATTGCAAAATGAGATATTAAGATCTGCAATATTGATATTATTGCCATATTTACATACATTTTTTGATGACTTTAGTCAGCAATTATTTCTATTGTATTAAGACTTAGAATAAACTAACATTTTTAACCAAATAAATGTTGAAATGTTGTGAATGAAGACAGGGAATATTTATGAATAAAGTGTATAATTGAGGAAAATCAGAAATGGTCTATTCTTTTTTGTCATTTATCTTTAATAATGTCACTGTCTTTGTTATAAAAGTATTTAAGTTTGTGTTTTAAAGTCTGTTTTGTCCATAGAACAACAACAATCATCAAACGATCACAGACACAACAACACAACACAATTAGAACTTCAACAACTTGTCCATCATGTCCAGTGTTTTTACAATCATTCTCGGTAAAAGCTACAGTATATTTGATTTAATGTTTAGCTCATATCTGTTAGACAAGCAACTTTAAATACATTTTTGAGTAGAATAGATTGTTGGTATGTGCCTGTATACGCCTTTTGCACTGAAAACTCTAGAGAAATCGATAACTATATTCTTTGTGAATATTTTGAGTGGATAAGCTTTTATTTAAATTGCTCAAATGTAACATCAGTTTCACTTTTTGCCATTTGGATTCCCAGCATGTTATTTCTTTCCTCAGATGGCTGACCCAGCTCTGGTAGAGAAGCTGCTCAGTGGTATCCTGCAGGTTCAGAGGAGCGGCCTGACAGCCTCTCGTCTGCAGAGCGAGTACAGGGAGCTGACCGGCGAATCCATCCCGCACAGACCGCTAGGACACGGCAGTTTGAGCGGCCTGTTAGACACACTGCCCTCTGTGGTCAGGGCCGAGCGCACTGAGGCTGGAGAGGTGAGCGCTCACCTTGATAACAACAAGCAGTCCAAACTCCACAGAAGTCTGAGAGGTTCTGTTAATACTAGGGCTTACAGGAGACATATTATGCAAAATTGACATTCCACTTGAGCTTTTAACCATGTTTTAATGGTTTTCCCTCTTGAAATTGTGTTTCATGCATGATTGAGCTGTAGTAAAATTAGATTAAATCAATCGCATGCTATTGTAGACCAGACATAAGCCACAACAAGATGAATATTAAAAGTGAACCTGTATTTGTCAGACTGCAAATAATATACATTATTGTTAGTTTGTGGAACCAATCATTGACATTACATTTGTCGATTTAATACAAACACGAAACAGTTGCAAGAATAATGTTGTCTCTTGCCTTCCTCTCTTCATGTGACATTTCATTTCATTTCATGTGACATTTCACTAACATGTAGTGAACATGATTATATTTAAGACCTATGAGCATTTTGTCATAGGGAACCACAAGGTCCGTCCGGCCCGCGCACACACCCTGATTCATCCCACACTCGTTCACTCTCCACTTTCTCCACTGTTTCATTAATGCCCACCATCCATGCCACTTTTTCCCCTCATTCCTCTGATACTCATTCATCAAGCGTGCACACTTGAGCCCGTTAGAATATTAATCATACAACCCTTTTTACCTGTCCTTTTGTTCGCCTCGCTCCTCTGATGTCGTGCGTCTCTCCTCCAAACCAAGCCGATACTTCCTGGTGTTTGAAAAAGGCGCTGTTCGCGCTGTGGTGCTGATCATGTGATGCGTGTGAAGTAGCCACATTTTTACCCATAATTGGCCCGAGCCAGTAAACTGGCGAGGGACATTGTTCTTCGTCGGTTTCTTTTCGTTTATTATTATTTTTTTCAGCACCTATCGGCCCATTTTTGACCCAGTAAACATGCACGAAAAGTCTGACATAGGGGTATTGTCGCGACCGGCCCGGCGAAAAATTTAAGAAAACGTGCATCCCAAACATGTCCGACCCGGCCCGAACGAACAGCACCGGCCCGAATCGGACCCCTATGGGAAATGGGACGAGCAAAAATAGCCCAACGCGCACGAAACTCGGAGCAGTGATAGAGAACAGTGAACCGAGCAAAACATGACATTGGAGCGCGGCCCTCGGACCAAGCGCACGGCGGCCATATTGGATCGAAGTCGCCACGCCAGTTTGACTTTTTTTTTTTGAGCTCCAAACAGTCCTAGGGTTTTGGTCCGACATGGGTCTGGCATATACGTAGACGATCTACACGGATTGAAATTCAATAGTTATCCACTTTTTTTCGGATATCTCAAATGGTTTCACCGCGGCTCGCCATCGAAGAACGCCTTCGTTTCCTGTTTTTCCGATCGCATGTCACGGCTACACGCTTTGACTGAGAGAGCTGTAATTTCAGTCAAGTGTGCCTAATTATGGTTTGAATGTAATGCATTGAAAAAAATAAATAAAAAGTACTCGCTAGCGCCCCCTACCTATTAAGTGAAAACTCAACATTGTCCGATTTTGACCAAACTTGGGGAATATGTCCAGTGTAGGGCGCCATGAAAAAAACTGAATTAGTGATATGGTGCATTTATCACCGTTGGCCACCAGGGGTGCAAAGAGTACTCACAAAATCATTTAAATAGTTCCTGCGCGCACACGCATTCTCCGATCGACATGAAATTTGAAACACACGTAAACGTCAAGCAGCTGAATCCATTTATGTGCGCACAATAACAATCAACCCTACGGCGCCACCTGTAGGAGCGCACAAAATTACAATGGGGAGAAAAACAATTACTTTGACTTTTATTTTTGAAAATTTGCACACAAATCCTAGACGGCCTCCTGATCAGAAAAGCCAATGAGACCCATGGCCTATTTTTCACACTTTTGCCTCTAGGGCCCTCCAGGGCCCTCCAGAGCTCCTATACATTCTCTATGGGAGAATACGCTCTCTATACACAAAGATGCAGCAAAAAGCCACTAAACAGTGAGTAACAGCCACCAAACTTAATACAGTGACTCCTGTTAAGGAAAATAAATGCCCCATAACACCATTTTACATGCAAGTCAAATACAGCCTCTACAGCGCCACCTGTTGGGTCAGGCCTATGGAAAGGGAGACACATTTATTTTTGGAGGAGGCCTATGAAATTTGCCACAGTGATAGTACACATAAATATGACCCTAAAACATAATTGGTGCAAACTCATCAGACAAACGACAAGGCGGCCATATTGAATTTAATTTTAGACGCCACTTTAAGTTTTTTTTTTTCCATTGCAAAAGGGTCCTTGGTTTTTGGACCCACATCAGTCTAACATACACGTTCCTGATCGGGACGCATTGAACTTTGATACTGATCCAACATTTTTGGCCTATCTCACACGTTTAGTCGTGACATCCTGTCTCAAATCGCCTTAATTTCCTGTTTCTTTGCCCGCTCCTCAAAGACACATGGACTGTGCCTACAGAGCCCAAATTGCCACCAATGATGGAGAATTGAATATTACACAAAATAGACCAGGGAGCACAGGACCACGAATCACTATAGCGCCCCCTACAGTTCAGTTAAAAGTGTCCAGATTGTCCGATTGACACCAAATCTTGAGAGATGATTATTTGCTTTATAAGAAGCAAAAAAGTCAATGGGAACCATGCCCTATTCTTCACACGTTTGCCTCTAGGGCCCTCCTGAGGTCCTATTCATTCTCTATGGGAGCCTGACTCTCATCACTCAAAGATGGAGCAAAAAGCCACTAAGCAGTGAGTAACAGCCACCAAACTTAATACAGTGACTCCTTTCAATGAAAATAAATGTCCCATAACACCATTTTACATGCAAGTCAAATACAGCCTCTACAGCGCCACCTGTTGGGTCAGGCCTATGGAAAGGGAGACACATTTATTTTGGAGGAGGCCTATGAAATTTGCCACAGTGATAGTACACATAAAGACGACCCTAAAACATAATTGGTGCGCAGTGCTTAGACAAACAACAAGGCGGCCATATTGAATTTAATTTTAGACGCCACTTTAAGTTTTTTTTTTCCATTGCAAAAGGGTCCAAGGTTTTTGGGCCTAGATCAGTCTAACATACACATTCCAGATCAGGACGCATTGAAATTCGATTAAAAACCAATTTTTGATGATAGCGTTTACGGTATAGCCATGGTTCGCCATCGCAAATCGCCTTCATTTCCTGTTTCTTAAAATTATTCTCCAAGCCACAAGCATTGCCGTACAAAGCACAAACTGTAACCACAGATGCTGAATCAAATATTAAACAGAACAGACACAGGAGCACATGAGCACTTTTCACTATAGCGCCCCCTGCTGATCATGTAAAAGTACCAAAATTTTCGGATTGCGACGAAATCTTGGAATCTAATTTTAAGTGTCAAAAGCTGCAAAAAAGTCAATTACATCAATGCCCTATTTTGGATCGTTTTGCTTGGGGGGCCATGCATATTCCCCATGCATTTCCTATGAGACATGGCACAAATCTATGGAGAGGCCACAATTATTTCGAGCAAAGTCAGTGAAACTCGGCAGACGCATTATTTAGAGGATTTCAATCGAAAAAGTCAATTACATCGAAATCAGGTTTTGGGCGGTTTGGCCACTTCTGGATAGCAGCGCCCGCCAATCCACTTCTATAGGGACGCCACCCGGTGTGAGCGGGGGAGGGGAGGTCACAGGGGCCCGGGTGACGCTCAGAGGAGGAGGACGGTGCACCGGGGCGGTTTGGGACCGGCCGAGGCCGCGTGGGAAGGCGGTCGCGTGCGGGGCGAGGGCCACCATCGCCGCTTTGCGGCTTTAATTAAGATTATATTTTGATTGGTTACAATGTATTATTAATGTCTTGCATAGTAGGAAGACGCCACACATCTTTAATTTGTGTTTCTTTTGTTCTGTAACTATTTTGTAATTTGCTCAGTGGGAGGGGCTAAAGTGAAGGATAAAAGGGGGCTGCTCTCGGCTGAGAGTTTTCTTGACCTGATAATTTTTATTTGTGACAAAACCCAAAAAATGTCTACATCTCTACAAAAAATTGCATTTCAATTATATTACTTTTAGTTGCTTTAGAATGTTGTGATGTCATCTGAAAGCCAGCAATTCCCGTAAGTTTCTTTTTTTTACCCCCAAAACCTTTTTTTTTTTTTTTTTTTTTTTTAACAAACTTGACTGAAAACTAAACAAAGTCATAATTTGAATACGTGCGCTCTAAACAGTGGTGTTGAGCACAGTCCCCTCTGGTGTCCCGTGTGCAGGTGCTGTACTTTGCCTCTGGAGCTCGGGAGAAGGGCAACGTGGCTGAGGTGGTGGCTCGACAGCGCAGCTCCAGGAGATCAGGCCGGGCACGCCTGGTCAACACCCAGATGAGGGTCAAGCCCGCAGCTCCTCTGACACTCAGCGGTGAGGCGACTGGTTCAAGCACTGGGGATAGAATCGCTTAAAGGCTTTGCAGCGGTCCAAACTTTCACTATCCTCATGCATTCCTATCACCCTAATTATTCTAGTTAACAACTAACAGCACACTTCCTGGTTCGCGGAGGATAAAACCATTGACAATTAATCAGTAGAAACGCCATTCCATGCAGATGCTATTGATCACAGTCAGTCCCCTGTACTTTTCCTGTAGTCGTTATGAATAATGCAGAGGGTTTGGGTTGGTACCAACCCATCGAGCACATTTAGGTTAAAGCCTCGTTAAAAGTAATTGACTGTGAACCTTTTGGTGTTTAATTCAAGTATTGATTTGTAATAATTAAACGGGCATCTGAGCTGAGTTGAGTTGATCTAAGTTGAGATTTCTGATGTTGTCCTTTTGAAAAGAATTTAGTGACACTTAACATCCTTGTTTAGGCCTAGTACACACTGCATGTGTATTTTGCCCAATGCATGCGTAATATTGGAACGTTTTGGATGTGTTTTTATATGGAGCGTGGATTTCAGAAATAGAACCCAACCTATTTTCTGATTCCTGACCCTAGCGTAGGCATGTATCCTTGTCAAAATGCAGAGAAAGCTTGCATCTGTTGTTCATGTTGATCATTATTTGAAAGAGCCAGGTTCAGGAAGACTGTGAATATCCATCCATCTTCTTCCGCTTATCCAGGCCCGGGTCGCGGGGGCAGCAGTCTAAGCAGGGACTCCCAGACTTCCTACACCCCAGACACTTCCTCCGGCTCCTTCGGGGATCCCGAGGCATTCCCAGGCAGCCTAGAGACATAGTCCCTCCAGCATGTCCTGGGTCTACCCCGGGGCCGCCTCCCGGTGGGACATGCCCAGAACACCTCCCGAGGGAGGCGTCCAGGAGGCATCAGGAGTAGATGCCCGAGCCACCTCAGCTGACTCCTCTTGACGTGGAGGAGCAGTGGCTCTACTCCGAGCTCCTCACCCTGTCTCTAAGGGAGCGCCCAGCCACCGGGCGGAGGAAGCTCATTTCGACCGCTTGTATCCGCGATCTCGTCCTTTCGGTCATTACTCAGAACTCATGACCATAGGTGAGAGAGGAACCTAGATTGAGCAGTAAATCGAGAGCTTTGTCTTTTGACTCAGCTCTTTCTTTACCACAACGGTCTGATACAGCGCCCGCATCACTGCAGACGCTGCACCGATCCGCCTGTCAATCTCACGCTCCATCCTCCCCTCACTTGTGAACAAGACCCTGAGATACTTGAACTACTCCACTTGGGGCAGGGACTCTACCCCCGGAGAGGGCACCCCACCTTTTTCTGTTCGAGACATTAGCTCTGGTGCATTTTTATTGGGAGAGTTAGCGTTAGCCTCCAAACATGTGTAGATTATTACCGTTTGTAAAATGAGCAAACTTTTCTTAAATCTAAAAACGTTTTGCTGGACAAAAATGCACGAAAATATAACAGGCCACAGTTTGACAATGATATTTTAGTTTTAATTTACCCAACATCACAAATCTTGCCTACATTAGTGAACATGTAACAAGCAAAATGTAACAAGCATTAAAAGTACAGTTTGTCTGCGTGGCCTACAAACATTATAATTATTTGTTTTTATTTAGCTGCCTCAAAAAATTAATGGGTCTATAATTAGATGCAGACAGCACACAGCATTCTCATTTTCACCCTGAGAGCTGCTTTTGCAAAATATCTCAGTAATATTACTCCAACAACATTCATTTTGTCTTTAGATATATCCAAAAACTTAGGTTCTGTTCAAAGACAATAAGTAAGAAGATGTAATTACTTCCTCCTCTGCTCCTGTTCTCACGAGGAGGCGGGGCAGTGATGAGGAGAGAGAGGGACAGAGAGAGCTAAAATGTGCTAGCTCCAGCTACAAGCAGCTCTCTCCTCCGCTGCAGTGTGGAGACATGCTCATCTGCACACCCCTGGACTCTCTAGTGCACGCTGCTGCAGACCTGCCACACCAGCCGCTCCGAGGCTCAGAGGCGTATGTGTATTTTTGTTCCATATGCATGACACAGCATTCATTTACGGACATTTAAAAGCCATTGTTCTCCAAGACATATGTCGTAAGGCAACATTTATGTTTAAACGACGCTGATTAGGTGCAGGGCAGTGCTGAGAGCAGGGCAGTGGCAGGAGCAGGGCAGTGGCAGGAGCAGGGCTGTAGCAGGAGCAGGGCTGTGGCAGGAGCAGGGCCTGCCACAGTGACCACACTCTAAGAACCACACACAGGTGTGCACTGAGATAACTGCACTCAGGTGACCGCACTGAGATAACTGCATTCAGGTGACCGCACTGAGATAACTGCACTCAGGTGACCGCACTAAGATGACCGCACTGAGATGACCGCACTTAGGTGACCGCACTGAGATGACCGCACTGAGATGACCGCACTGAGATGACCGCACTGAGATGACCGCACTGAGATGACCGCACTGAGATGACCGCACTGAGATGACCGCACTGAGATGACCGCACTTAGGTGACCGCACTGAGATGACCGCACTGAGATGACCGCACTGAGATGACCGCACTGAGATGACCGCACTGAGATGACCGCACTGAGATGACCGCACTGAGATGACCGCACTGAGATGACCGCACTGAGATGACCGCACTGAGATGACCGCACTGAGATGACCGCACTGAGATGACCGCACTGAGATGACCGCACTTAGGTGACCGCACTGAGATAACTGCACTTAGATGACTGCACTCAGATGACCGCACTGAGATGACCGCACTGAGATGACCGCACTTAGGTGACCGCACTGAGATAACTGCACTTAGATGACTGCACTCAGATGACCGCACTGAGATGACCGCACTGAGATGACCGCACTTAGGTGACCGCACTGAGATGACCGCACTGAGATAACTGCACTCAGATGACCGCACTGAGATGACTGCACTCAGGTGACCGCACTGAGATGACTGCACTCAGGTGACCGCACTGAGATGACTGCACTCAGGTGACCGCACTGAGATGACCGCACTGAGATGACCGCACTTAGGTGACCGCACTGAGATGACCGCACTCAGGTGACCGCACTGAGATAACTGCACTCAGGTGACCGCACTGAGATAACTGCACTCAGGTGACCGCACTGAGATGAACGCACTGAGATGACCGCACTTAGGTGACCACACTCGGGAGAGAACTTTATAAAGAAAGGCCCAATCAACAGTGTCAAACACTTTCTGGGCATCCAGACTTAATATACCTGCTGGGTCCTTATCTTTTTGTATTTGATAAATTACATGTAATGTGTGTCTAATATTATCTCTAGTCTTCCTTTCTTTAATAAATCCAGTCTGATCATAGTTTATTATATCCATTCTTTTGGCCATTTTTGAGAATCTTGCAATCCTGGTTCAGTAAACTATTTGGCCAATAATTGGCCAATAATTAGAGCAATCTAATTTGTCTTTCCCCTCCTTTGGAATTACTGTGATTATAGTTTCTCTCCATGTTGGTGGTATCTGACCACCAAAAATCCAGTTAAATGTTTTTAAAATGAGAGGTAGGAGTTCTCCTAAGTATATTTTATACCAGTCAGCATCATATCCGTCAGATCCTGGAGATTTGTTTAGTTTTAGTCTTTTCATAGCTTTTGTCAATTCTTCGGCAGTTATTGTACTAGTTAATATTGTATTATGTTTGTCTGAATTTAAAATGAACAACTGTGTAGTCGAGTCTTGCTTATGCTCTTTCTTTAAAGCATAAAGCTTTTGATAGTACTGCAAATAATTCTCTAATTTCATTCTCTCTGTAGGTAAGTAGTCTTTAGTAGACTTTATACTTATTGTATGCTAATTTTTTTAAATTAATTTTTTTTGTGCTAAATTTGCTAAATTTTTCGCTGATTTACTTCTCGCTTAATAAAAACTCTGTTTTAGGTATAGTAATTTTTTTGTATTTGCATTTGTAGTTCCTGATTTAATTCAGCCTTAATTTCTTTTATCTTTCACAAAGTCTAATCATCTATTACTCTTTTGTGCCTCTCCCCCAGGTCAAACAATCTCTGTTCAAGATTCTTAGTTTTTTCTTGTCTAATTTTTTTCAATTGAGTGGCTTTTGCTATCAATTTACCCCTCAAGACCGCTTTACAAGCATCCCATAATAGATGTCACCTTTATCATTATCTTCCATATGTATCTTAATGTCATGTTTTATCTCATATTTGATTACCCCATTCAGTATATTTGAATGAAGTCTCCAGAGAAAAGGGACTTTAATATCATCAATCTTGATTATCATGTACACTAGACTGTGGTCCGAGAGATCCACTGAGCCAAATTTGCACTTTAGAACCCTTCCATATTCCAATAATCAAGTCTCTAATAGGACTGGTGAATTGCAGAAAAAAGTGTAATCCCTCTGATGTGGGTTCAATTCGCGCCACACATAACCTATTCCCATTTCCTTCAAGAGCCTCTCCATCTTTTTCCCTGTATTGTTATGTGACCTGTGATCTGTGCAGAGGAGTCTACAGATGGACTTCATCTGACATTAAAGTCTCCGCCACAGATCAGTATGTTTATAAAAAGACCATTATGAGCCTGGGGGTGCATACACATTAATAAGAGTAACATCTAAACCTTCAAGTTTCCCCAGTACCATACTGTATCGACCTTCTATGTCTTTACATTCTGAATTTTTTTCAAAAGCAACTTTGTTGGATATTAGGCAAGGCAAGTTTATTTGTAGAGCACAATTCGTACACAAGGCAATTCGAAGTGCAGAAGAGAAGAGTGCAGATAAATCTTTCAGTCATATGCACATCTAAACAAAACTGGTTTTAGCCTGAATTTGAACATTGTCAGAGCAGAGGCCTGTCTCACATCTTCAGGAAGATTGTTCCAGATTTTAGCTGCAAAAAACTGAAACACTGATTCCCCATGTTTAGTCCTGACTCTGGCACCAGCAGGAGGCTGGTCCATGTTTAGTCCAGACTCTAGGCACCAGCAGGAGGCCAGCCCATGTTTAGTCCTGACTCTGGCACCAGCAGGAGGCCGGTCCATGTTTAGTCCAGACTCTGGCACCAGCAGGAGGCCAGTCCATGTTTAGTCCTAACTCTGGCACCAGCAGGAGGCCGGTCCATGTTTAGTCCTGACTCTGGCACCAGCAGGAGGCTGGTTCCTGAGGTCTTCAGAGTCTGAGATGGTTCTTTTTGCACTAACATGTCAGAGATGTACTTTGGTGCTTTGGAGAGACTTGAACACAAGCAGAGCTGCTTTAAAGTCTATTCTCTGAGCCTGAAGCCAGTGCAGAGACCTGAGCACAGACCAATGTGATCGTACTTCCTGGTTCTAGTCAGGAGTCGAGCAGCAGCGTTCTGGATGTACTGCAGCGGTTTTACAGCTCGTTTGGAGAGGCTAGTGAGCAGCCGTTACAGTCGTCTAACCCAGTCGTTCCCAAAGTGGGGGTCGGGACCCCTCGGGGGGTCGCGAGGAGTGAGCTGGGGGTCGCGAAATGAATTCAAGATCTCATTTTAATTAATATGACATTGTATTTGCTCTATTTTTTTTTATTAAAAACGGTATTTTTTGTGAAATAGGGTCCAATAAGACAATAAATTATTCAAATAGCCAATATTAGACCTGATTTAACATGCTTTGACACTTAAAAATATCATTTTCATTTTGCTTTGGGGGTCCCGGGTCAGTTGCATGGCTATTTTGGGGGTCCCGGCCCAAAAAGTTTGGGAACCTCTGGTCTAACCTACTGGAGACAAATGCATGGATAAGTCTCTCCAAGTCCTGTTTAGACACTATACCTTTGATTTTGGCAATTATTTTTATATGGTAAATGGCTGTTGATGTTATTGATTTGTTGTGGCTGTCAAAGTTCAAGTCTGAGTCCATTATTACCCCCAAACTTCTAACTTTATTTGCAGGTTTTATAGCGAGAGACTGGAGGTGACTGCTGACCCATTCTCTCTGTTTCTGCCAAAGATGGTGATTTCCGTTTTTTCTGAGTTTAGCTGGAGAAAGTTGTTTTGCATCCACCTCTGATCTGTTGGGTGAAACCACTGGTCCATATTCACCTCCGTCAGTGAGACATAGATAGATAGATCTGCGTGTCGTCTGCAGAGTTGTGATAAGACACATTAGTGCTCTGTATTAACTGACCTAACGGCAGCATGTAGAGGTTGAACATGAGGGGTCCCAGGATTGACCCTTGGGGCACCCCACAGGTCATGCCCATGTGGTCTGAGACACAGTTACCAGTCTCAACAAAATACTCTCTGTCCTCAAGGTAGAACTTCAACCAATTTAGGACTGTTCCAGTGATGCTCTCCCAGTCCTCTAGTCTCTGTAGGAGAATTCCATGATGGACAGTGTCAAAAGCAGCGCTCTAACAGAATTAAGACTGAGGCTTTGCCCGCATCAGTGGATGTCATTTGTCACCTTGATAAGAGCAGTCTCAGTGCTGTGATGAGGTCTAAAACCTGACTGGAAAACATCAAATGAGTTTTTAAATTTTTCAGTTCTGTGGCAAGACTGCTCTTCTTTAGGAGAAGCTTGACGACTGCAGTTTTCAAGGCCCTTGGGAATGTTCCAGATTGAGGCGACATGTTAATTATGTGAGTGAGTGGTGCTGCTCAACAGACTTTCCCTTGTTTTACATAAAATGAGGTTGTACATGTACAACTATAAAACAAAATAATTTTTAAAAAAAAAAACATTTGAACATTATGGATTTTCAAAGTTTATCAATTAAATCAATAAATAGTGCGCTTGTGCTGTCATTTATGTGTCTCCTTTGAATAACTGCGAGAATGTCAGTGAATTTGGGAATAACAGACAGGTCAAAGAAGACACAGAAATTATCAGACAGTGCCACATTGACCACACTGATGTTTGAAATATTAACCCCCTTTGTAATTAGCAGGTCCAGAGTGTGTCCTCTGCTGTGGGTGGGGCCACTCACATGCTGAGTAAAGCTTCGGTCACAATCTTACAAGTCGTACAAAACCAGAAGCTTGTAGGCGTTCATGGAGGGGAGCAAAGTTTCTCACAGCCTTCTTAGCGCATTCGTACGTTTGCCTTTCAATTCCCAATAACAACTCAAGGTGTTCTTGAGAAAACTAAGCCGTACGATGATCGTGGAGTTCTTACATTGTTCTCAAGTGCGCCTTGCGGCTTTTCTAAATCATCCTTACAGCAGTCCAACAGATGTGTTTTATCGCACAGCTGCTGTATCTCGTGTCTGTGTGCACCTCGAGTGCCATCAAGTCCTCCTTAAAATACTATAAAGACACATAGCTCCGCAGAGCCAAAAGTCCCCCATCAGGGGTAAAAAGTATGATTATTGAGCTATCACCATTGGGACGGATTTGAAGACACACACACATGGCACAGGGACGTCACAAACCAATCTGGATGCTGTCAAGCCGCGAGTAAAGGTTTTTTTTTTTTGTGGATTACTATCTTTCTGGAATGAATGCGTTTTCCGCGCGTTTGTTGGATTTCTGTCCTCCGCAGAGGCAGCTGGAATCAACACCGGGGCGGACTGAGGTGAATGTGCTGCCGTGAGTAAAGCCATCAACTTTGTGGCAAACACTGCACTTAAACTTTGGAGACTCTTTGGGGAAAGGTTAGCCTATTTCTTGGCGAACCTGCCTGTCTATTATTTTTTGGCGACAAGACACATTTCATCTGTTGAAAGGGTTTACGCTGGAGCGTGCAGTGGTGACGGTCATTTATTTGTCTTACCTTGTGCCATAAATAAAAGCTGGTTGTTGGTTCCAACACTTTGCTGACTGTGCAGCTGACTGGCGCATATTTAACAAACATAAAAGCAAGAAGCGCGCATTTATCATTTGCGATAACCCAAAATTATTATTGGATTACAAATTTTGATATTTATGCATCATGATCATTTAATCGACTTTATTGTCTACCTATATCGCGTGTAGTCCAGCATGTTCCTACCTGCACCGTAATACAAACTCAAATTGAACTTAAAAACAATTCTTTCATTCTCTCATTCCTCTCTTCTTTGACTATCTGCTCAAGATCCTGTCCACACCCATTTTGAAGCCTGAGAGCGTGGAGGAGGTTCTCTGTCAGCGCCCTCACTCCACCTCTGCACAGGTGTGGGCCCTTTCCCTTGAACAGGTCATATCGTTTCCAGAACAGATAGAAGTTCTCAATGTTGTGCAGCACACTCTTGAGACACCCAAGTGCTAAACTTGTTGATCTTCCTGTCATTGTTTGGAAGAGGTCCACTGATGAATGCCGGTACTTTCACTTTATCAAGCTCCTCAAATAACTTGATGAAATCTTTTTTCACACTTCAGTCTGCTCCTTTCCGATGTCCACTGCACCCACATGTACAATCAGCTGTTTAACTCCTCTGTGTGTGGACCGTACTTTGGGAAACAGTGACGCAATCTCAGAAACTGTGCTGCTGGGGACACAGCATTTTTCATTCTTCCATGTATGACTCCACTGATAGCACTGTCTCCATCATGAGTGTGTCACTTGACGTTTGGCACAGACTGTCTGTCTTTCTGCTGCTTTTTATCAACATCATGATAAATGGCTACCGTTTTCTCTTTGTTCTGTAAATTTAGTCAGTTGAGTGTTTCCTCCTCAACTCATTGAGTTCTGTCATGTCATATACCTTTCTGCATCGTCCATTCTAGCATTAACCTTTTCCTTGAGTTATTTTCATTTTCTCAGTGTAAATATCTTAATTCCTGGAGGGTAGTTTGAAGATTAGCTGAATCGTCAGCTGCCGCTGGAAACTCGGCAACTGCTTCCAAGTCAGACTGGCTAGTGTTAGCAGTGTCATCATCTCACTCAGTAAAATCATTTCCTGAGTGTATAAAGTACTTTTCGGTCTACCTTTACGTGGCATCCTTCTCACTTTTTATGTTCTTTTACAAATTGACTTGTTATTTAGATGAGGAAGGGGAAGATTTATATCTTTATCGGGGGAGCCACAAGCTCATCGTTCACCCGGAAGTCACATTTTTATTTAGTTTTGTATTGATTGTAACAACAATGTACTGATTCAGGGTGTGTGTGTGTGTGTGTGTGTGTGTGTGTGTGTGTGTGTGTGTGTGTGTGTGTGTGTGTGTGTGTGTGTGTGTGTGTGTGTGTGTGTGTGTGTGTGTGTGTGTGTGTGTGTGTGTGTGTGTGTGTGTGTGTGTGTGTGTGTGTGTGTGTGTGTGTGTGTGTGTGTGTGTGTGTGTGTGTGTGTGTGTGTGTGTGTGTGTGTGTGTCTCTCTCGCTCTGTGTTTCTGTGTGTGTGTGTGTGTGTGTGTCTGTCTGTGTCTGTCTGTGTCTGTGTGTGCGCGCAGCCAAGCCTCAGACGTCCCTCCGACAGCCCAGTCATCGCAGCAAAGGAAGAGGAGGAGGAAGAGGAAGCAGAACAGGCCACACAGACTTCAGAGGCGCCCGGACCGGAGACCCCAGAGATGGGCCTCCAGACGGCAGGACGGCCCAGCACAGCACAGCCCTCAAGACAGGACTGCCCAGGAACAAGTGAGTGGCACAAGCCTGGTCGTACTGTTCCCATGGATCACCAGAGTTTGAGAGCCTTTGGGAGGTATACCCATGTGACAGACCCGGCACACTGTAAAGTAAAATTAACGTGTGTAGTCATGTAACTTTTGCAAAATATTTCAAATGAGGTTTAATTTTGAAGGGGGTATTGTGTCGTTGTTGTTGTTGTTGATGATGTATCGTCTAATTAATCAGAGAAAAACATGTGTGTGTGCACGGTGAAACTAGTGAAATGGACCAAACATTTCACCAAAGTATTACATATGTAGACACCAGACCAACACCACCAGAAAGCCCAATTACCTATGTAACTGAAGGGCATTTAAACTACTTCACGTGTGTTTGGTCATATAGCCTAGATTTACCTGAAACATGAGGCCACACAGATTCAACATGAATTGTAACGTCTAGACTTAAGCCCTATCCGGACAGGATAAGTTTCACCTATGGACCTCACGCAATTTGTAATTATTACAGAGATAGTATAGAACATCAGTCCCGTGCGGATCGGCCATGTCTGTGATTTGCAATGTAATAATTCCCCTGCAAATGGCCCATGGTATTTCGCCAAACACCGGGGTTCACACCTGTTCCCGTGCCAACAGGCGTCTCTGTAATTTGGGTGTTATTTTGGCCTGGATTTGGTGGGAGCGCATGTTAATTTGGTGGTATTTATTTCCAGTGTTGGTAAGAATACTTTGAAACTGTATTCTGTTACAGAATACTGAATACACACGCAGAGTTTCCATTGCGCATTTGTGCAGAACTGTATCAGTCTGCTCCAAATGCTGAAAAAAACAATTTTGTATTGAGTATGTTTCCATTAAATATGAATTAAATCGGGGGGTCAGACCCAAACACTTCAGTTCCGAGTCCCGCTCGTGTCCTGTCAGAGCAGCAGCCCACACAGCGGAACAGATACACAGAGCAGTGCGCACCTCGTGTGTGTGTTTGTGTGTACGTGTGTGTGTGTTTATATGTGTGTGTGTGTGTGTTTATATGCGTGTGTGTGTATGTGTGTGTGTTTGTGTGCGTGTGTGTGTGTGTGTTTGTATGTATGTGTGTGTTTATATGCGTGTGTATGTGTGTATATGTATGTGTGTGTGTGCGTGTGTTTATATGTGTGTGTGTGTGTGCGTGTGTTTATATGCATGTGTGTGTTTATATTTGTGTGCGTGTGTATGTGTGTGTGCGTGTGTTTATATGTCTGCGTGTGTGTGTGTTTATATGCGTGTGTGTGTGTGTGTTTATATGTGTGCGTGTGTGTGTTTATATGCGTGTGTGTGTGTGTGTGTGTGTGTGTGTGTGTGTGTATTTGTGTGAGCGTGTCGGATGGAACTCGCTGCGATGAACAGAGCAGGTGCAGATGGGAGGAGCAGAGCTCAGGTTAGTGTATCACAGCACTTTAAACCCTGTGAGTAGAACACAGCAAACGCTGAACTTTAGAAGTCTGTAATTTTCAGTAAAACCAGGCTTTCCTTATCCCGTGTGAATGCGTCTTATGAAATTGATGTAATAAGGTAATTTATCAATCACATAAGGTCCAGAGGTAAAATTAATCCTGTCCGGATAGGGCTTTAAACTGTATTTCGTTGGCCTTTTAAATAATTCATTTAGATTTGTGAAATAATGAAATTATAAAATGTGCAAAAGGAGGAGGACGGGAGGAAGACGGGAGCAGGACGGGAGGAGGACAGCAGGAGGAGGAGGACGGTGAGGGGGCAGGAGGAGGGGGAGGAGGAGGAGGACGGTGAGGGGGTAGGAGGAAGACAGGGGGAGGGGGCAGGAGGACAGGAGGATGGGGCATGTATTCATTTTCATTCATTTTCTACCGCTTGTTCTCGTGACTCCCAGTGACTTTGGGCCTTAGGCGGGGTACACCCTGGACAGTGGCCAATTCGTCACAGCTGACACAGAGACATGGACAGTGACAGACAACCATTCACTCTCACATTTATACACTAGTGGCAATTTAGAGTTGCCAATTAACCTGAACACATGCATGTGTTTGGATGGTGGGAGGAGCCAGAGAACCCACGGTAACACAGAGAGGACATGCAGACTCCTCCTAGAGAGATTGTGTGATGTTGGGGTGGTCTGGGATTAAAATTTAAAAGCATCTATTAGGTGAAAATGAGACAACATCGATTTAGAGTATTTTATTCTACGAGAAGCAGGAAGTGTGCCGTTAGCATGCTAATGTTTAGTAGCTTTACCCTTGAAGGTCCCTGATGCTCTGGACTCAGAGACTGGTGAAAAGTGCTTCTAAACTCATGGAAGTGAATGTTTAGGATGCTGGGACTGCATTAGGAAAGTGAGCGATACATGAGACTGATGGAAAGACTTGAACATAGCTCTGTTTTGCAGGTTTCAAAACAGTAAAAATCTGGTACAGGGCCTTTAATGAATGGTTTGAAAAGTGAATGTGGTAAGTGCAGTGACAAAAAAGTGACAAAAGTGAGCCCACTCTACACTAGCTCTTGTGTCCAGTGAAAAGGCCGGCCTGACTCAGCAGGCTGTGTGTTGGACAGAGACGGTTTGTGGGGCCTGGGTGTGAGCACACAAGCCCGAGTCCTGCTAATCCCCCTCTGTTCTGTGAGGATTAACGGTATAAAGCCACACTCTGTGAATCAGCACATCTCTGAGCATGGTCAGATTCAACCAGACTCTTCTAACATCAAGATTCAGTGCACAATGCTTTTAAACACGCCTTGGTGTATTATATTTGGTGAGAAAATTGGCACATGAACTTCTAATGAAACTGACACAAGCTATACAGAAAATTTTGCTTTGGGTTTGTGGATGTAGGGGTAATTGTTTGAATAAAAAAAATAAATAAATGTCAAAATATTTTTGAAAGTAAAGCTAAATGTAAAACAAGTCAATGTAACCCCTCATTAGTCCACATGTGTATAGTTAATAAAGCAAAAAGATTAGGAACAGGTGAATGACAAACTGTGAGAGAAGCTATCATGAGGAGTTGTGCTGCATCATATCATGGCTCTGTATAGACGCAGGTTTGGCTTTCTTTTGCTGATCATAATATCTAAGATGCTGATTCTCTTGTGTCCAGGTCAGATAAGAGGATGACTCTGCCCTCACGCTTTCACAAGGAGGTGCACGCTCACCTTTCCAAGAACACTCCACAGACAGGCTGTAAGTACAGCACACTCCTGTCCTAACAGCCGCTTTATTGTGTTAGGAACCCTTCAATGTATCTGTCCAATTTACTCACGTATGCTATATTTGAGTGGCCCATTTTGATACAGAATCAGAAGGGTTTTTATTGCCATTGTCGGTGAACAAAATTCACAAACTAAGAACTTGCTTTGTGTCAGTGATTGGTGTTGCGCTGGAAGGCTTTTCATCTTACTGAAACTAGATTAAAGGAATGTCGACTAAAGTTAAATTTACTTAAACATCATTACTGTAACAACTACAGCAACATTATTGTAATCCTGCTTCTTGACAAGTTCAAAAGTGAACCCAAAGCAGTCGAGATGATTGGACTAGAGAGACAAGACTCAGGCCAAAGTAAGATGGCAAAAACAGATAGAAAAAGATAAGAATAATTTCTTAAAAGTGGACTTAATCCTGTAATCCTGCAGAGAAGTGAAATAAATGTAGAAAAAGATGTGGAGAAAGCAGTAGTTTCCTCTTTGCTCCAGTTTTAGTGTTATGTTTGGTGACGTCAGTTGCTCAGTAGCAGACACTGGTTCTGGACCCAGAGTAAGGACCTGAACATGGTGAACGGTGGAGAGTGTGCCACCTTCTTGTTTTTATGGAGATGTTTTGCCTGCAGTGTTTTACAGTATGGCATTAAACATGTCCATCTTGGTGCTTGCACTGATTGAAGGTGTTGCACATATTTGGTTATATACCTATACCTCAGCGTCATGGATTTACTTCCAGGCCTCGGCGATTCGTCCCCCTCTCTCTCACCATTTAATGACGCTGCTGTAACAAAGTCTTTAAAAATGCTTTTTGAGATATTTTTGAGCTATAAAATGTCTGTAATTGAATAAATACGCAATAAATAAGTTCAATGCCTTACTGTGGAAAATTCCAGCCAAAGAAATTCCATGCAGACTAGCAGAAAAAGTTACATACAGCAGTGCTGTAATTGAAATGTATTGATATTTATGCTCTTTGTAAGAAAAAAGATCTGTCTTTGAGTTTAAGCATGTGATTCTGGCAGAGAAACACAGTGAAGAGTTGAGGCGACACACAATCCACACCCGGGAAACCCATACACGTGGCTGTGAACAAAAGTCACTCTGCTTTTATATGTATGAAGCTTTGCACTCCACATATAACATATCCAGAGGCTCTGGCTCAGAAATGGATTGGTGCACCCAGAAGATTTTTTTTCTTTTCAACTGATGTGAGCATCTCATTTCCGCATCTGTTTGCACTGCTAGGTTTGCACTTTTTCTGTCCATACTGCACATTTGTATTTGGGTACTTCATGTCTATAGTGTGTCAATAGTACACAAAAATATTTTCTATAAAGTACAAATAGTTTAGAATGCACTAACATGTCCTGCAGTGTGATTGTAACACTTTTCTTCAATTCATTTTAGAATAAATCTCATGTGTCAAAAACATTTATTGAAGGTGTTGGCATAAGATAAGAAAGTATTAGCGCTCCTTTACATCATCACAAGACGTTTAAAATTTGTAGCGATTGTACTGCAGTGTGACGTCACACATCAGTGTTAAAATATCTAACATTTAAAGAGTTACACACATGATGTACTGATGTAAAAACTCCTGTTGTAGACACCTTCAAACATACACAATCATATTCAGTCAAAGTCTATTTGTTTTCAGTTAAACTGTGTTCCATTGTTTTCTGTTCCTCTGATTTAAGATTTCCTGGTCATGTGTATGTTCCCCAGCTCCTGTGCACGCAGCAGACAGGGGGCAGTCCTACAGCCCCACGCTGGCCCAGAGCCGCCTCAGGGAGATTCTGGCCAAGTACAGCAATGGATTCTGGGTGTCCAAGCTCCCTCAGATCTACAGAGAGCTGTACAAAGAGGAGCTGCCCACCACAGCCCTGAGAGAGCTGGAGACATGGACCCACATCTGCACGGTATCCTTCTCAACAAAATATGAATAGATAGGATTCACTTTATTAACTGAATTGTGACCTTTAATCGTAAAGCAGACGTACTGTACAAAAAGACATTTAGTAATTCCAAGTTTGTGTGTGTGAGACGTGGCTAAAGCTAACCTGGCTCATGTCAGATTGATATGTGTATCACTCTGAATTAGTTCTACACATTATCAATCTGGACAGGCCCCCGTTGATGTTGTTCGGGAAAATGTGTAATGTCACATTACCGGCCGAAGTACGTCCATCTGCGTCGCCATGTTTGTTTAGGTTCGTCTTTTTGACTTCCACCCAAATCACAATGCTGCGCTGTGATTGGCCCAGCACACAGCGGCTCAAACCCAACAGCGGGAGGGCATCCATTGAATTCTCAAGAGTTTGTGAGCTCATAAATATTGTGAGAATTCATGTGGCAGGACCAGATTAGGCTAAAGCTAGAGCAAACAGGAAACTACTTCTGGTTTCTCCTCAGATTTTTCTGCATTTATTTCAGCTCTGTGTTTTTAATGCCTCTTCGTGTTGTGTACTGGAGTTAGATTTGTTCTGTTCTGGAAATATAATGATATTCCCAAAGCAGTTTACAATCATAAACAGGTGCTAGCTTCCAAGTAAGTCAGCTCAACATTAACACGTCAGATTTAAGTGTCTTTTTTTTTTTTTTTTTTTTTACATAAAAGAGTTTCTTGGTGTTTAAAAAAGAATTCATCATAAGGACATTTTTTTTATAAATATTCCAGAATTAAGATACAAGGGTATTCATTTGAGATATTTGAGCATCTACATACTCACTACAAATGTTAAAATATAAATGTGTAAAAGAGTGCTAGTATGATAATTATGTAATCACCAAGTACCGTCCTAAAGGATATTTTTAAAGTAGAGATAAATATATCATTTTAGTAAAGACTGTTTACACATACTTATCTTTAAGACAACATGTACTGTCTCTGACACGTGTGACTCACCCTAGAAAGGTTTAAAGAAAAGTGTTACTGTCACACTGCAGGACATTCAAGTGTTTTTGTTAAAAATACAAAGAAAAAAAACATTGGAATTTATAGAAAACAAGTTTGTGCGCTGTTGTGTTGAATTTGGAGGAAGAAAAATATTATTTAGAGAGTCATTTAAAGAGATAATACAAAAAATTGACAACACGCCAAATCCCCTAATTTAGCTTGTGTTTATTTCTGCTTTTTGGTGTGTTCTTTTTGCTCAAGTGTGCGTTCTCACTTGTCTAGTCATTGCGTAGCGATGTAGAACTCCTCTTTTCACAAAGTGTTCCTGGAGACAATCTGGGCACTGTCTGTGATCATTTTCCCTGTGGACTCTGCAGGTGGAGAAAACCTGTAGCAGCAGCCCATCGGAATTGCTTCTGTACCCGGCCGAGGAGCAGAGGAGCAGCCCTGACACCTGCTCCAGCAGCCCCTCCCCCCGGCAGCAGAGCCCCACCCCCCAGACACAGAGCCCGTCCTCCCGGCAGCAGAGCCGCTCGTCGTCGCCCAGCCCCCCCTCCTCTCCCACCACACTTAGCCCAGACCTGCAGGCCAAGCTGGACGAGCTCCTGCTGAAGTACTCCAACGGACTGTGGGCCCACGCTCTGCCCAAGCTCTTCCACGACACGTATAAAGTGAGTCTGTTTGAACTCATTACAGACCTGAAATAACACTGACCAAATAACACTGAATTCATAGAGCCAAAAATAAGGTTCAGTGGGTAACTTTTCTGGTGGAGGGTCTGTGACCCCCAAATTTGAGTTTGGCATGGTAAACGACTTGCACAAGTGTCCATCAGATGTGACATATACCAAGGAGATGCGCTGTCCCCACTGCTGTTGTGCATGTAGGTCTGAACCCCCTCAGCCAGATAATCAACAAGACTGGCTTTGGATACCGACTGTGGAATGGGGCCACCATCAGTCACCTCCTCTACATGGATGACATCAAGCTGTATGCAAACAGCATGTATATATTTAAACACATAACTCTATTAACTTCACATAATTCTTAAGCCTTTATTGTCCCTGTTGGGAGATTTGTATTCCGTGCGCATTTGATACACCCTTAAAGCAGAACTAAGTAACATTTTTACCTCACTAAACGTCTTAAGCCCGTGTGGTGGTTGCAAGTGTATTGTGTATTTTCGGGTGTTTGAAGCCCCCGTTGCCCCTGCTGTCTCTGCGCGGAAAACCAGCTGCAACATTTCCTGACGCCAACCCAAAGACAACTCTCCTGAGAAATCTTGGCTCTCTTTTTTATATTAGGCAACTTGAAATATATTTTTATGTGATTGTCCATCCTTATTTCACTAAAAAGGAAGGGGGAAAAAGAAGCTTTATCAGCTTTGTACTGGCAGAGAGCTGCAGGGGGAGCTCTGTTGCTGAAGTTACTTAGTTCTGCTTTAAACGTCGCTGGGGCATCTCCTCAGCAGTGGGGCCACAGTGCAGCACCTGGGGACCATCTCCAGATCTTTGTGCCAGACTTGGTCAGGACTACTGTAGTGGTGCACGGGGAAGCCGGAGCACCCGGAGGAAACCCACACAGGGAGCAACTGCAAACTCCGCTCAGAAAGGCCCAGTCCGGCTCGAGAGTTGAACCTGTGACTCTGCCACCATGCCCATGAGTGCAGGCCGGAGTTGGGCTCAAACATGCAGGGGATGACTCAAGTCTTTTTTTACCGATCTAAACTCTAGATTACATGAAATGAATGAAATGACAGATTAAATAGCCTAAAGTTCTTAGAAGGATTTTGTTACACCTGACTGGCCTGACTGCTATCGTATGATAGCAGTCAGGCCATCCGCATCTTGATGGTCCTCAAGGAAAAAATAATTTGTAGACATACAGTATAATAAAGAAGTTTAACTTTCCAGGTAAAGCAGAAAAATTCTCTTTAGAGAACTGCAGGTTGGTTATAAACCCTCTTTCAGAAAAGTTGCATAGGGCACCTTTAATAAGAAAGAGATTGAATTATTTGTATTAAAACATATTCTAAAACACTACAGTTTTCCACCACGTTAAGGCTGTGTTCTTCTTGCAGACTAAACTCCCAGGGCATGTGCTGGAGAACCTCCACCTTCTCACCCACATCTGCACCATAGACTACCCCATGTCAGACAACCCCAAGCGGGCCATCCTGTACAGACGCAGCCAAAGGTCGGAGGCAGTGCCCTGTGAGGAGGAGGAGGAGGAAGAGAAGGAGGTGAAGGAGGATGTGCCCCTGCTCCAGCTGCCCACAGAGGAGTACCCCTCAGTGCTGGTGGTGGACACTTCTCACACTAACGCTGTCATACTCAGGTAAAAACCACAAGAGCTTTTAGCCTTGTCACACAGTGTTTCCTCATCATTAGTTTACTCAAAGTTGTATTTGGACTGAATCCTGCATGTTTGAGTTTATCCAGGATAGAAGTCAGAATGTCAGCAGTGAGCAGTGAGTGACAAAATTGTAAGAAACAACCACAGATGGATTGATAGATTAGGGTGTAACCTCGGAGCACTGATGAGGAGTCTACTACAAGCTGTCAGAAATCTGAACGCACAACAGTATTTAGAGATTGAAGGCATTTTGCTGTTGCATTAATATAAGGAACATCCCCATACTCCAAACAAAGACAAAAAGGTAGCAGATACTAGGTTTGGGACATGGAGAGTAAGTATGGTTTGTTGCAAAAATAACAAACAAGCATTATCTTCAATTTTCAAACCAAATTTTGCAAGTGAGCCTTAAAAGAGAGCTCTTGGCCTAGTAGTGCAAAGCCAAGGTACTTACATCATATTGGCAGGTGAGAGATAGTGGTAAAGAACGGCAACAAGCCTGAAGTTTAGCTTTTGCAGTTTGTGTTTGTCATTGAGTGAAGCTCTCAATAACAGTACACCTTAACAATTAGATGAAACACTGGTGACCCTTAGCTGGTACAGGTGTGCTTTTAAAGAGAATAAATTACACCCTAAATCTGCAACATTTGCTTTACTTTCCACCTTCTAATATCATTAAAATGTCCCTGGAGATGTTTGCAAGAAATACATTTTATTATGAAGCAATATACAGACTGTTAAAATGATGTGATCTTGATAAAATAATAAATTTTTTTAATGATGTTAATGATTGATAGATGGAAACTTTATTGATCGGAAGGAAACCACACTGTCCCTCCTCAGTGTCCTACAGTGTCACAGTGTCCCTCCTCAGTGTCCTACAGTGTCACAGTGTCCCTCCTCAGTGTCCTACAGTGTCACAGTGTCCCTCCTCTGTGTCCTACAGTGGCACAGTGTCCCTCCTCAGTGTCCTACAGTGTCACAGTTTCCCTCCTCAATGTCCTACAGTGTCACAGTGTCCCTCCTCAATTTCCTACAGCGCCACACTGTCCCTCCTCTGTGTCCTACAGTGTCACACTGTCTCTCCTCTGTGTCCTACAGTATCACAGTGTCCCACCTCATTGTCCTACAGCATCATAGTGTCCCTCCTCAATGTCCTACAGTGTCACAGTGTCCCTCCTCAGTGTCCTACAGCGTCACACTGTCCCTCCTCTGTGTCCTACAGTGTCACAGTGTCCCTCCTCTGTGTCCTACAGTGTCACAGTGTCCCTCCTCTGTGTCCTACAGTGTCACAGTGTCCCTCCTCTGTGTCCTACAGTGTCACAGTGTCCCTCCTCTGTGTCCTACAGTGTCACAGTGTCCCACTTCATTGTCCTACAGCGTCATAGTGTCCCTCCTCAATGTCCTGCAGTGTCACAGTGTCCCACCTTATTGTACTACAGCATCACAGTGTCCCTCCTCAGTGTCCCTCTGTCTCTTGCAGCATCACAGTGTCCCTCCTCAGTGTCCCTCTGTCTCTTGCAGCATCACGGTGTCCCTCCTCAGTGTCCTACACTTTGCAGTATTCTTTAATGACAAGGTCAGGGCATTAAAAATGCCATAAATTCCACCGTGCAAATAATAACTCCTGGGACCCCTTCTGTTTAACCTCTACATGCTGCCGTTAGGTCAGTTAATATACAGCACTAATGTGTCTTATCACAACTCTGCAGACGACACTCAGATCTATGTTTCACTGACGGCAGGTGAATATGGACCAGTGGGTTCACTCTGTCACTGTATCCAAGGTGCATCAGAGGTGGATGCAAAACAACTTTCTCCAGCTAAACTCAGAAAAAACGGAAATCATCGTCAGAAACAGAGAGAATGTGTCAGCAGTCACCTTCAGTCTCTCGCTATAAAACCTACAAATTTAGTTAGAAATCTGGGGGTAATAATGTACTCAGACTTGAACTTTGATAGCCACATCAAACCAATAACATCAACAGCCTTTTACCATCTTAAAACATTGCCAAAATCAAAGGTATAGTGTCGTTGTATATAGTGTTGCTGTGTTCCTCGTCAGGTCAGTATTCTTTGTTCTAAATGTCATGACTCTGTGACACTGGATGTGACAGTAGCACCACTTTTTACTCACTCACAAAATTCCGTCAGATGCTGGGTTCATAAGAGGGGTTTTGGGTCCTGAGACCAAACGGGGCTTTTTTGGAAAAAAAAAAGACTTGAACTTGACTTGGCCCGCAGTTTACACTAATGAAAAATAATAGTAAGAAAAATGTAGCAAAATAATTACATAAGCGGGGGCTGGCTTATAGGTTTAATTTCAGTTTGTGGTTAAATTTTCTACAGTACAATCAGTATCTATACGCAGTATTTATGCATGTTGTTTTTGAAAAGCATGTTGGATTGTTTCTTCTCTCTTTTGCCAAATGAACAATACACAGCCATAAAACAAATTTGAATTGTTATGAGACAATGGTTAATTAATTCCCCATATTAAAAACAAAAAACAAAATCAATGCAGAAACACATTTCTAAGTTAATAATTTGAGGCTTGACTCACTACATTCCATTTAGTTCCATAAATCCACTTGTCGTTGATCTGGAGCTTTGTCAATTCAGTGAAATGCTCTTTCTTCTGTCCTCCATCATTTGTGCAAAAATAATTCGGCAGCGTGGAGTTTGGTGGTGTGTGTCAGGATTGTGTGACGACTACTGCAGGAGCTCTTTAACTTGAGCGATTCCTAAAACAAGTGCTGCCTCTGTCCTGCTCCTCAGGTACATCGGTGAGGGCTACTCGCAGGCCCAGGAGGTGATGGAAGATGAGATGAGGAGATTCTACAGCACAAGCCAAAGCAGTCCCATGTCTGCAGGCCCAGGTCCACAGGTGGGCCAGCTGGTGGCTGTGAGGGCCGAGGAGGAGGACGAGATCCTCAGGGCGCAGGTCTGTGAGCTGCTGCCTGAAAAGGTCAAGGTGGGTAGATCCATAAACAGCCTAACAACACTTAAAAGACGTACCATACAACATGGACCTTTTTGAGCTTTTAACCCTGTGCTATCATGTCAAAACACAGCTGCAGTTGTGTTAAGCCTCATTCACACTGGTTTTATTAATCCTGTTTATGAGCTCATCTTATCTGCTCCTTCTCTGAGCCTCAAAAAACACTCACTTAATAATATTTGGAAAATTCATCCTGTCTGCTTTTAGTTTTTAATAAATCATCACCAGAGTATTTCTGACAGAACACCTTAATTACAACTGCATGCCTGTCCTAGCATGTCATCCTAGCATCCTGATGAGGGATCACCTCACAGATAAGTGATGTGTGCTTTCAGTACATATATTATTTTAGTTTTAGTTCTAAAAAATCAGTGCCAAAGAGCAGGTTTAAAGGCCAATAACACACATAATGCAGAATATAAATTATGGATCATCTTGTGTAATTTATCTATATTTTGTAGGTGTACTATGTGGATCACGGCTTTACAGAAGTCATCAGCAAAAGCAAAGTTTGTGACCTAAACGAGAAGTTTTTCAAATTGCCTTTTCAAGCCACAAAGTGCAGACTTGCAGGTGAGAGTAAGAGCATGTGACACGTGCACATGAGCAGAGCCTGTCCTCACAGTCCCGTGTTGCAGGCCTGGAGCCGTTCTGCGAGGAACCCGCTGTGCTAAAGACGCTGGAGAGCATGGCCAGTGGGAAGATCCTGCTGGCAGAGATCTTACAGCGAGGAGAGCCCCCGCTGGTGGTGCTGTACGACACGTCTCAGGATGACGACGTCAACATTAACGCTGCCTGTGTACGAGCGCTGCAGGACCGCAGTCTGGCCAACCCCCTGCAGGTGAGCGCCTCTGGCCCACCCCCTGACCACACTCTGTCACTGCCCAGTTTGCATTTTTAATTTGTGTCTGTCATGCCAGTCCATTAGTCTGACCATTTTGTCATTATTTTACTTTCTAGAAACATCATAGACAAGGTTTTAAAGGTCGTCGTCTGGACACTGTTAAAAATCAAGACATTTCAACTTCCAACTATTTTGTCTTTTTTTATTATTTTCTTAAACAGTGTCCAGATGACTGTCATTGAAACCTTGTCTACGATGGATACCTCATGGAGTGAGCAATTACATCAGCTTCTCCCAAGAAACACTTCAAATGCGTGCTTAATCACAGATCAATCTCAGGTTCTTTACACAAATAAGATTAAGCATGAAAAATTGCGCAGCACCCTTATGTTAATTCTTTAAACAACATAAAACTTTATAATTTCTAATTCTTATTTAATTATTTAACTCATTATTTAATTAAAAGTATGATTACCAAACAAGTTTAGTGGGTTTAATGCCTAAACTCTGGGAAGGACTGTTTATTTCACTCAATATTCATGCATTGGATGTTGTGCACTTTCCCAATGCTCTCCTTCTGTGCACAATGACTGCATACAGTCTACGTCTGTGAGGATTCGCTAAATCTGTGAATGGATTTTGAAACAACGACTGAACCTGAGAGAAAACTCCTTTCTCACAAGGAGCACAGGAGCGAGGTCCAGTTTAATGACACACTGAGACAAGACACGCTTAGATCGGCTCAAATGATCCAACCTGATCTGAGCCCGTACGACACGCACTGTCCAAACCTGACCTGGACCCAGAATAGGCCCTTCAGTATTGTGTAACAGAGAGCCTGCTCTTAAGGGCCTCACTGTGTAAAGAAATGAAATCATGTCTGTGCCCGACCCAGCCTTTGTGTTCCACCCCCCCCGCTTTGACCAACTGGACCATACATACTTATGTACTGCAGTAAGAGTCCTAAAAATGAGAAAACACATCTGCAGAACTGTAGCCTACTGTCTACTAATGTTTAAGTGTTCTTTCTTCTGTGTGGTCTGTGAGGAGGGGGCGTGGTCTGTGCAGAGGGGTGTGGTCTTTGTGGAGATGGTGTAGCCTGGGTGCCGTTGGTCCAAGCTTTTCCCTGTATTAATGACAATATACTGTGTAGTTATTGCATGAGCACGTGCTCTCACGAGTTTGCAATCAAAGCCGGTGACTGTAACAGACTGTAGGCTTCATGTGAGCTCCACCGCAAGAGCACCGCTCCAACACACCGACCGGAGCAGGACCGGGTGCAGTGTGAGCTCCACCGCAAGAACACAGCTCCAACACACCGACCGGAGCAGGACCGGGTGCAGTGTGAGCTCCACCGCAAGAACACAGCTCCAACACACCGACCGGAGCAGGACCGGGTACAGTGTGAGCTCCACCGCAAGAACACCGCTCCAACACACCGGCCGGAGCAGGACCGGGTACCGTGCGTAAAGGACAGATGCAGCTGGATGCATAAAGCAGAGTACAGATGGCAGAGTGCGCACTGAGGGTACATCGGAGCATGAGTAGATGGACTTATGACTGGTTAACTCTGTGATGCCCCCTACAGGTGAATAGTGTGTACATGAGTGTAACAGTGAGCAGCGTGTGTTCTGATGGGAGCCTGTACTGTCAGCTGCCCTCCAGAGGCCTCCACAAACTCCGCAGCATCCTGGACGCTATCGAGACGTACTTCCAGTCACAGGTGAGCGCCACACTCTAATCTGCACAACATAAACTCAAATACATTCAGCATTCACTTTCATTCATGATATTTAGAAAACTGCTTGATGATAATGACTTTACTTGCTCTGACTGTGCAGAGGTGAGCTAAGGACACTTCAACTCACCGCACACTAGAGCTGGAATGAACTATGAATTATTTTAGTAGTAGGCTGTCAGCGACTATTTTTCAGATGTTTCTTCTCAAACCATTACTTCTATTGAACATTTAGATTTCAATGTTCAATCATTCAATGTTCAATGATTTACTTAAATGTACAATTAATTAATTAAAAGTGTCATTAAATAATTTAAAGAAATATTTAAAACTTAATCATAAAAAGTTGTTTTTAATTAATTCAGGATTTCATGAAGTTGTTCTGCATTAAAAGAACTCACTCGTCAAACTCAGAAGGCGGGACTTCCACTGCTCTGATCGAGTCCATTTCTTCACAGGTCTATCATGTCATTGCTGTGTGTGAGAGAGAAAGAACGAATGTATGAGGCAGAGAGAACGACAATATTACAGTTCATGACATGACGACCACTCTGTCGGATAAATATCTCTGATGATGACAAATATCTACAGATGTTTTATGTGTTCCACATTCGGCGAGACGGACTAAGCTACTTTCGGTCACCGTTTTAAACTATAAGAACTGGACAGAAATGGCCACAGAAACATGTTTATATGTTATTTACGTTGTAAAAATTGTCAGAAATTAGCTCGGCTACATAGAAAGACACCATCCAGTGATAGAATGAGGAGTTTAATAGTCTTGTGTTTATTTTTCATCTATAATCACTTTCTGAACTGAACTCGCCTCTGACACTGATGCTGTCACCTCTCGCATTTATTTAAATAAATGTGAAGCACACAGACATCACAAACAACTGCAGAGAGTACGCTGTAAGACTATGACAGTTATATGAGACAGTTTGGTCTGATTTAGCCTCACAGGAGCCCATTTTGGTGTAACTTTTTTGCCTATTTTGAGACCTGGCAAACTTCCCTGTACCACCTGTCCGCTCACAGATGTCTGAACATTTAACAGTCTCCTTTAGTCACAAGAGTCGGAAAAGATTTTTCATGTTAAACAAATACATACTTCCAGTTTTGTTGTGTGAAAATTAGGTATCCTAGCTTTAAGGTGTCAGACAAAAAATAGATCGAAATGATGTAATTCATGAATGTATTCAATAATGGGTGCCTTTAAAACACAAAAAATACATAAACATGCTCCCTTGCTGTGAGGGGCCTTGTCTCTCCAATGACTTTTCTGGTGAAGGATCTACCACCTGCTTGTCTCCATGGAGATGCCCTTACTTTACCTGAAAATTTCAAAGAATTACACAGAACAATGTTTCCAGTGAGAATGTTTTGAAATTTGTATTCCCATGGAATCATTCAGGTGACGTGTCCGCTACCAGGCATCTTAGACAGTGCTACTACCCCTCAGACACACCCCCTACCTCCCCAGATCTGCCCCTACCCCTCCAGACCTGCCCCCTACCTACCTTTTCTGAATGTAGAGCGTGTGGCAGCATCTCCAGGGAAGGGAGTGGACAGCAGGAGATTAGGCCCATAATCCAAACTAAGACACGACTTGCAGACTTAATCTGTGGACACGAGGAGTTACTGAAGTTCAGAGTTTTAGCAATATGGTATCTCAGCGCATTCTGAAAACTCATGGACTGGGTGAACGTCAGTCTCCAAAGTGCTATTCATGATAGATTAGCATGAAAGAAACCCACGACAGCAGTAGAGTTAAAATTGATTCAGCATTTGAAAACTCCAACAGCATTCATTATGTCTTCTTTAGTTATATCCACATTTAGGTTCTTCTTAAAGGAAGTAAATTAGAAATCAGTGACACGTCACCAACTCCGGTGACAGTTCTGAAGAGGCTGCAGTTAAGCAGCCAAAACATGTCAACAAGGTAAATACATCTCCGAATGTATTGTCTTAGAAGAAGAACATAAATGTGGATCTTTTGAAAACTCTGCTAACCAAGAGGACATTGTAAGCCTTTGTTTTTTTTTTCAAATAGCGTGGTAAATGTGCTGAACATGGGCAAATGAGTCAGCGTCAACAAACACAAATGAATGGCCTATTATTATTTTTTTAAGCACTGACACCATTTTCTTTGCTTTTGTTTTCACCACATTTTTGTCTGGAGCTTTTATTTGGCTCCAAGGAACTTTCTACGGTAAACTGTTTCTCCGTTGTTGCTCCCACTGTACAGGGCTTAGCTAGCTTGTTTGCTAATAGCATAGGGAGATAAAGGCCAGTTCAACTCACCCCAGAACTAGAGCTACCATGAACAATAATCTCTGCTGATTTTATACTCTGCACCCAAGTTTTTTTTACTTGTCACATACTACAAACTCAATATTTAGCAGAGTTATAAGACTTTTATATTTGTGTTTAGACTTCAGCTGCTCTTTCACATTTACATGTGTTTTGATCTCTTACAGGAGAGAATGTCATAACTCATCATTCACACTCACTGCTAAATGTCTAAATGTCATCTGCATAACCTCTCCTGGGCTTCCAGGTGACCTCCGAGTGCCTGGTGTCACTGCCCTTCTGTGGCAAAGCATGTCTGGCCCGGTACAAAGGAAAATGGTCCCGAGTAGAGGTAAGAGAGCCTTTTACACACAGGACACACAGCGTACACTACAAGACAGTGTGGGCAAGTGGACCCGTGGAGTTTATATACTTGGGATTCAAAGTGAAGAAAAATTAGCGCAGTTGACATTGTTATTGACAAAAGGACTTAACACGGTGCCTATAAAAAGCTTATGATGAGTCTGAATATCACAAAGATTTTCACGATTGTCCAACTTTGACCTCATTTGGTGGATAAAACCTGTTGTAACTATAAATGACACTGTAAAAAATCAGTGTAAAATAACTAAAGTAGAGGAGAGTTCTTCTAAAACATATTGATGACATCACACTAGAGCCTAATGCTGCGTTCTAGTCGTTCCATCTCAAACCAAACGCAAGCTGCAGCTTTGTGCAAATTTTGGGCTCTGAGTTTTGACTCTCTGAGTCAGAACTCAGAAGATCTGAGGATGACTTGAACACACCATCAGAATTCATTCTAAAGATTGGCACAATTATTCTGGCCTTTTAAACATTCATTCAACCAAATACTGTATACAAAACTGTTTTTGTATACATATTTTAATAGACAAATAATGATTTCTGCGGCAGTTATGGAATTCCCTTGTATGATGTAATTATTTACAACCAAGAAGTAAAAGTATAAACTTATTATTATAAACAGGATATAAATGTATAACGTTTTTATCAAACCCCAAATATAATTCTCTTAACTGTGTTTTAATGAAATGAGTGAGTCCAACCTATTATAGTCAACTTTTTGTTTCTTAACCAAAGACTTGATTATTTGATAAAATTATGTTCTGTTAAAAATTAACCTGAAGATTAATAATATACTATTTGACTGAGGCATAACTGTAACCCTGTTTAAAATGTGAATAAATGCTCTTGTGATTGGATGGTGTGTGTGGAGCCTACACACTGGAGAAGCACATGTTTGTGGTGTTTGTGCTGCAGATCACAAACCTTCACGGGTCCAGAGTGCTGGACATCCTCTTTGTGGACGTGGGGGTGCAGGCTTCAGTGGAGGTGTTTGAGCTCCGAGAGATCCCCCAACGTTTCCTCCAGGACCTGCTCACCATCCCACCTCAGGTACGTCCCTGGAGTCAGACTGTGGAAGGGAAGATCAGGGAACACTAGGGCAGCATTCTAAGCAGGGACTTCCTACACCCCCAGACACTTCCTCCAGGGGGATCCCAAGGCCAGCCGAGAGACATAGTCCTCCCAGCGTGTCCTGGGTCTTCTCCTACTGAGGGAGGTGTCCAGGAGGCTCCGGAACAGATGCTAGAGCCACCTCAGCTGGCTCCTCTCGACGTGGAGGAGCAACAGCTCTACTCTGAGCTCCTCCCATTTGACTGAGCTCCTCACTCCTAAGGGAGCGCCCAGCCACCCGGCGGAGGAAGCTCATTTCGACCGCTTGTATCCGCGATCTCATCCTCGGTCATTACCCAGAGCTCATGACCATAGGTGAGGGTAGGAACGTAGATTGAGCAGTAAATCGAGAGCTTTGTCTTTCAACTCAGCTCTATCTTTACCACAACGGTCCGATACAGCGCCAACATCACTGCAGACGCTGCACCGATCCGCCTGTCAATCTCACGCTCCATCTTTCTCTCACTCGTGAGCAAGACCCCAAGATACTTGAACTCCTCCACTTGGGGCAAGGACTCCTCACCCACCCGGAGAGGGCAAGCCACCTTTTTTTGGTTAGAACCATGGCCTCGGATTTGGAGGAGCAGATTCTCATCCCAGCAGCTTCACACTCGGCTGCAAACCGTCCCAGTGCATGCTGCAGGTCCTGGTTTGAGGAAGCCATCAGGACGACATCATCTGCAAACAGCAGAGATGATCCTGTGGTTCCCAAACCGGACGCCCTCCACGCCCTGACTGCGTCTACATATTCTATCCATAAAAATTATGAACAGAAACGGTGACAAAGGGCAGCCCTGGCAGAGTCCAACATGCACTGGGAACAGGTCTGACTTACTGATCTTACTTACTAATGAGAACACAGCTCCTGCTCTGGTCATGCAGGGACCCTTAGAAAAGGCCTTAGTAAAAGGCACCCGGACCCCATACTCCCAGAGCACCCCCCACAAGGCGCCCCGGGGCACACGGTCGAATGCCTTTTCCAGATCCACAAAGCACATGTGGACTGGTTGGGCAAACTCCCATGAACCCTCGAGCACCCGATGGAGAGTATAGAGCTGGTCCAGTGTTTTCCACAACCAGAACGAAAACCACAGGCTCCTCCTGAATCTGAGGTTTGACTATCGGTCGGATTCTCCTCTCCAGTACCCTGGAATAGACCTCGTGGGGAAAGACCCGGCCACCTGGTGCTCGCAGTCGAGCACTCAACCCAGGCCTGGCTCCAAGGTGGGGCCCCGGTGACGCCAATTCGGGCGACGTACACGACCTTGTTGGGAAACTGTTCATAAAGAGCTTCTGAACCGCTCTTGATCTGACCCGACACCTAAGCCCCTGACAACATCGCTCCCAGGATCATTCGGGTGCTCAGAGCCCTCCACCTTGTTAAGGTGGCGGTTCAAGGAGGGGCAAAATCAACTTGTGATTTATCTTATTTGTGATTTCGTTCCGTATCTTTACTTACTCAAATGAGTATCTAGTTTTATTACTACTTTTAGTATTGATTAGAATCTGATATAAGCAGAGAAGTTTATTTCATTGGTTTCAGATTCCTGTTAAATGCATCACTTTGAGGCCTTTTTTCATTCAAAAGTCCCGTTGTTTTAAGTATTGATCGTTAAGCCAACAGTCATAATTTTTCAGCATTCTGAAATCTATGATTTACACATTTACACGGCAAGAATTGTGTTCTTGTATATCTAAGTTCTACATAAATAGTAGCAAAGAAAAACTTTGTCCACTGTATAATAATAATATAATATTCCTAGTCGTGTTTTAATTATTCTCTATACTATACAGATGATGACTGTTCTACCATGCCATAACATACTGGATATTAAATGATGCTGTGATTTGTCTGTTCAGGCTGTCAAGTGTTGTCTGGCTGAGCTGGTGGTGAGCCTGGGCTCCTGGACCCCTGAGGCCGTCCAGTGGCTCCGGGAAAGAGTGCTGCACCTCACCGACTGTAGCATCAAGGTACGCTCTCAACCCTGCACTTCACACCGCTACAATTTATTGAACTATAACAGAAGTAAATCATCATTTTGTTCATTGAATAATGCAAGATTGATCTAAACAGCTTAGTAACAGAAACAGGTCCACTGACTTCCTGTTCAAAAATGCAGAACCCATAAGCCCCGCCTTTTCAAATTCTCACAGTAAGTGCAGTATGTGGGTGGGGCTAGAGGTGAGGGGAAAACACTTGAGCCTCAGTTACTGGACAGAACAGGATTAACTCAAACATGCAGGAATCAATCCAAATACAACTGTGAAAACACTGTGTAACAAGGTTAAAACTCAAACTTGAATGCTCATGGAGGCACTTGCTTCACTTCTTCAGGTTGCCAAAGTGGACGAGACGAAGGGCTGTGTCCACATCCACCTGTTCACTGACAAGAACTTCCATGATGCCACACGCAGCATCAACCACCAGATGGCGGACTCTCACCTTTTCAAACAGCACCCAGATGTGATCCTGACCAGTCATAGGTCTGTCTTTCTGCATTTGTTGTTACAAGAACACACCAGCCTGACCATGGAACTACACAGGCTTTTATATGGATTTATTAAATCATCATCCATATGTCAGTAAAGGTTCTCTTGAATTGATTTTATTTTCAGAATCAGAATTGGTTTATTGCCATTGTCAGTGATCAGAATTCACAAACATAGGAACTTGCTTTGATGTAAGGTGCAACAGAAAACAATGAATAAAATATAATAAAATATATAAAAGAGGCATGCATAAAATTAATAATGAAATAAGATAAAATAGACTTAGACTATATACAGCAATATACATATGGCCAGACAGTAGAGCAGATTGGCAGGTGCTATAAAGTGTTCATGAGTCCAACAGCAGAGGGAAAGAAACTTGTGGCAGGAGGTTCTGGTCCAGATGTTATTTGGTACTGACGTTTATTTAACCAGGGAAGTCCCACTGAGATTAAGAATCTCTTTTTCAGGGGAGTCCAGCCTCCAGAGGGGGCTGTTTCTCGCCTTGTCTTCTCCTGTCTTCTTCCTTATAAAATTGATGTTTAACATAAAGCATGGTATATTTCTCCAATTCGACCCCCAAAATAACAACATTTAATGTTTGCGACCCCCAAAATAGGCAACCCGTGGTGCAATAAAGTAGCTCTATGTCTAATGTATGATTTTATTTGGAGAATACAGACATAGATAAATAAAGTTGATAGGCCAACAATTAGCAATCTACTTTTACCACTGCATTTGAAGTGTGTTAATCCTCATTTAAGCCTATTGTATCAGTTTTCAATTTTTCACTATGTCATCTAGGGCCCCCAGAAATCACCCCCAGGTTCAGAACCCGTTTTATGTGACTGTCATGCTTTTAGATTACGCATTTTGAAAGGCCATCAGAAGTTATTTTGACACTACGCGCCTCTTTGCAGTGTTTCCTGCTAAAAAACTGGAGACGCTCTGCTGACGCTGAAAAACAACTTCAATCTCCAACCTAATTTGAGCAAAACAAAAATTATACTTAAAGTTGACAGTCGGTGCTTGGCCAGTGGTGCAGCGGTTAAGGGCGTTGCACATGTGTAGTTGCGGGTTCTGTTCCAGTACTTGACCCTTTGCTGAGTGTCTAAACCAGGGGTCACCAACGCCTCTGTCGCCATGTGGCCCTGTGCTAAATATACAACATCTCATTTAAAACGTCCTGTTTCGCCAAAATTTCCGATTGCCTATTAAGACTTGCAAAAAGGAGACCGATAATGCTCATTACCTTTGTGAGTGTCATGATGAGGCTGTTACAGAGAGCAGTGACAGAGGGGGAGCTGTCCGTGCAGAACACACACAGTTCAGACCAGAACCAACCCAGATCTGAACAGGCCTCACACTGGACAGAATCAGGTCTAAACAGAGCCACATAAGGAGAAACTGTTGAAAGGTTCAATCCTCAAATTTCAGTGATCACTATATTTTTCTTATAATTGCTTTGCACTTTTTACATTTATTTTGACAATGTCAATTATATGATTTCTTAATATTATTTCTAAATGCATGTGTTAATTGATTTTGTATGGTGTGTATATGGTGTGTGCATGGAGTGTGTATGGTGTGTGTATGATGTGTGTATGATGTGTGTATGGTGTGTGTATGAGGTGCATGGTGTGTGTATGGTGTGTGTATGGTGAGTGTATGGTGTGTATGATGTGTGTATGATGTGTGTATGGTGTGTGTATGGTGTGTGTATGGTGTGTGTATGAGGTGCATGGTGTGTGTATGGTGTGTGTATGGTGTGTATGATGTGTGTATGATGTGTGTATGGTGTGTGTATGGTGTGTGTATGATGTGTGCATGGAGTGTATATGGTGTGTGTATGATGTGTGTATGATGTGTGTATGGTGTGTGAATGGTGTGTGTGTGGTGTGTGTATGGTGTGTGCATGGTGTGTGTATGATGTGTATATGATGTGTGTGCATGGTGTGTGTATGATGTGTGTATGGTGTGGATGATGTGTATGGTGTATGTATGATGTGTGTATGATGTGTATGGTGTGTGTATGGTGTGTGTATGGTGAGTGTATGGTGTGTATGATGTGTGTATGATGTGTGTATGGTGTGTGTATGGTGTGTGTATGGTGTGTGTATGATGTGTGTATGGTGTGTGTGCATGGTGTGTGTATGATGTGTGTATGGTGTGGATGATGTGTATGGTGTATGTATGATGTGTGTATGATGTGTATGGTGTGTGTATGGTGTGTGTATGGTGAGTGTATGGTGTGTATGATGTGTGTATGGTGTGGATGATGTGTATGGTGTATGTATGATGTGTGTATGATGTGTATGGTGTGTGTATGGTGTGTATGATGTGTGTATGATGTGTGTATGGTGTGTGTATGGTGTGTGTATGAGGTGCATGGTGTGTGTATGGTGTGTGTATGATGTGTGTATGGTGTGTGTGCATGTTGTGTGTATGGTGTATATGTTGTGTGTATGGTGTGTGTATGATGTGTGTATGGTGTGTGTATGGTGTGTGTATGGTGTGTATGATGTGTGTATGACGTGTGTATGATGTGTGTGTGTATGGTGTGTGTATGGTGTGTGCATGATGTGTGTATGGTGTGTATATGGTGTGTGCATGGTGTGTGTATGATGTGTATATGATGTGTGTGCATGGTGTGTGTATGATGTGTGTATGGTGTGGATGATGTGTATGGTGTATGTATGATGTGTGTATAATGTGTGCATGGTGTGTGTATGGTGTGTGTATGATGTGTGTATGGTGTGGATGATGTGTATGGTGTATGTATGATGTGTGTATAATGTGTGCATGGTGTGTGCATGGTGTGTGTATGATGTGTGTATGGTGTGGATGATGTGTATGGTGTATGTATGATGTGTGTATAATGTGTGCATGGTGTGTGTATGGTGTGGATGATGTGTATGGTGTATGTATGATGTGTGTATGATGTGTATGGTGTGTGTATGGTGTGGATGATGTGTGTATGGTGTGTGTTTGATGTGTGTATGATGTGTATGGTGTGTGTATGGTGTGTTTGAAAACTATTCTGGCTCTTTAAACTTTTTGCCTCATTTAAACCGCTTCAGAGCGAAGAACTGGCCCGCTGCTGTGTCTGAATTCAAATGTGAAGGTGTCAGGAAAAGCTTACTGTTTACAGCCCTGTGTGTGCGATACATCCACAGACCAAACAAGATGTCGGGCTCTTCACCAAAGACCCCCAGCCTCCCGGAGCCCACCAACGGTACTGCAGCCCTGTCCGCCCCTTCAGCCCCAGCAGATCCAGGGAAGGCCCCGCTCACAAAAGTGTCTACCCTCAAAGAGAGCCCGTCCCCTCCGGACACACCAGACTGCTGCCCACCGCTGCCCCCACTGATAGAGCTGCCTCCACCAGGTACAACAGCACACAATCAATGCTCTCTCTTGCTAACAACTTGGGACATTTTAGAGCTTTGCATGCATGTGTCTCTATGTTCAGGTCCTGACACTTGGCAAAGGCAAGCTCTGCTACAGGAGAAACTGACATTACCTAAACCCCTTACCTGAATTTCTCATCAATCCACTATTTCTTTTTAAAGAGAAATTATCTTTTTTTTTTCTACAAAAATGGCCTCCTCTTTCAAATCATCTCTTCTCCTGCTAAAAATTCTTTACCTCATCGTCTTTGGATTTGAGATGGAGATGCACAGCGGGCTGTAATCCAGAATTTGAGTGTCTTTTTTGTGCAGTGGCTGTTTAGTCTCGCTATGTAACGCTCATTGCAGTCACTGAACACTACATTGCTTTTTTTGTATGGCATCTAAGGATGAACCAGTTTCTGTCTTCAAGGAAAAATATTATGCATTTTTCTTATTGTTATTATCCTTTAAACATGGTCTGGAATACCTTAAATTTGCCATCTCATGTTGAAACAAAAATAAGACATCTTCTTATCTTAACCCTCCTCCTGACAGGGAAGAACCTGGATGTGTATGTGTCGGTAGCGTGTCACCCAGGACACTTTGTGCTGCAGCCCTGGAGAGACATGTACAAGTTGGTGGTGCTGATGGGAGAGATGATCCTCTACTACAACAAGACTGAGCCCCAGCAGCTCAACGTCATCAGGGGACACATATACGCCGCCAAAGTGGACAACAAGTACTGCCACGCACTTTTTACACTGTACTCCTGTTTGGTTTGAGGAGGGATCGTTTAAAGAGTTCCAAAAAGCAGGATTTATGTAAAATGCATTATTTATTGACTCTCATGTTCAATATATGTTTGTGAAGTCAGGGGATGGTGAAGTGTCTAAATAGCCACATTTGGACTGGCCCTGGTCCCCAGTTCACTTTAGAGCGCTTTGGAATGGTTCTGTTAATGGTGGCCGGTGTCTCAGTGTTTAATCCTGAGGTCGATGTCAGCGATTCACAAAAAGTCGTTAAGTAATTCCAAGTTTGTGGCTACGAGGTGTGGCTAAAGCTAGAGTAAACAGCAAACTATTTCCTGTTTGTCCTCACCTTTTTCTGCATTTATTTCCTTCTGCATAGACTCTACGCTGCGTTTGAACCTCTGTTTATGTTATGCATTGCCTTTGGATAATGTTAGCTGACATGGAAATATCAGATCTTGACAAAGTGAATGCCATGAATCGATAAACAGGAAACAGCTGTTGCTAAAATGCTTTGCTAGCTTTGTTTTGCTAAGCATGTGAGCTCAACATAAATTAGCATCACCGGAAATACGGCGCTTTATCAAAAGATCAAGTCTTGATTCTTTTCTGTTTCTGTCTGCTTTTTGCGTCTTTGAGTCTGCGTTCTCTCTCTCGAGTTCCAATCACTACAATAACCACTTAAATGGGCCGGTTCGGTTCACTTAAGACAGTGGAGACACTTTTGGACCATCCCAATCTGCTCCAAAGTGAACCAGTGGAAGCATGGCTATGCCAAACAATAGAATGCATTCACAGTCTGCTCAAATGATAGTTCATGTTAGAGCATTTTAGATGGAAGGACAGGACCAACATTTAATCATTGTCCAAACAGATATTTAAAGGTTTTACTTTGGGCAAAAAAAAAAAAAAAAAAAAATGTTTTTTTCACACAAATAGTTTCAGTAACTATAGAGATATTAACCATAAACCAACATCTGCATTTGAACCATAAATACAACATACAGTACGTAATAGTATGGAAATAGTACATAATAATTAAAAGCACAAGAACAAAGATAAAGCGTCCAGGTTGTGTGTTCCAGCTGGTACCGCGTGCTGCTGAAGAGCGTCCTGACTAACGGCCTGGTGTCCGTCTATGAGCTGGATTATGGCCGGCACGAGCTGGTCAGCGCCACACAGCTCCGAGTCCTGGTCCAGGACTTCAGACGCCTGCCCTTCCAAGCCTTGACCGCGCAGCTGGCAGGTTAGACACCCTAGCACCTACAGCAGCACCCACAGCAGCACCCACACCAGCACCCACTCCAGCACCCACACAGCTGTGGACACACACAGAGACCTTCCCACTGCTCTGCTATGACTCCGCCTCCACACTCACGCATGTTGAGTTCCTGCTTCCTTCCTTCTACATTTTCAGAGCACAAATCACTTCTTGTATGTAAGACTCAGAAACAGGTTTGCTCAAAAACACCCTTGTCTCCACCTGACACAGGTCACATGATAATCAGCCCAGCAGAGGTCACATGGTAATCAGCCCAGCAGCAGGGCTGTATTTTGCCCCTGGTGGTAGCGCAGCGCTGGTGTTAATGATGACGTTTTGTGCCAGAGCAAACGGTGACGTCGTGGAGCTCTACACAAGAGGTGTGGTCAGGCCAAAATATAAGGTGGAGTGCATTCAGTGAATGGAACGGAATCGTAACTAATATACTTCAAAACTAGTGCAGTGACAAACATAACAGGAAACATTTCCAACGCAAAAATAAAAAAAACCTTTGGAACCTGCACGGATCTGGAAGGACAGACGCGGAGCGGCTTCAGGACCAGGAGGGAGCAGTCAGAGAAGCTCCAGAGCGGCTGGTCACTGCAGCGGTCTCTCTGGCTTCAGGACACACCACTGTTTTGATCACAACTGAACTTCACTTCTGAACAGCGTATGTTTACATCGTGGGGCTTCAGAGCTGTTTTCTTGTCCCAGTATATGAGTCCCCCTCGTTCTTTAACTTGTTGAAGGAGATCAAGTGTCTCCTCATGTGAAGCGTTGGCTTCTTTCTTTGGATGCTTGGATATGCCCTGGATGCAAACATCTCCTTCACCGACGGCCTTTAAAGGCCACAGTTCTCACTCATTGGTTCAAACGCGTTCACCATATATGGACTGTCACATCCCTCTTCAGCCTCCAGGGGACAAGTACAGCCTCCTTGTGCTAGTGTTACCGCCGTGAAAATAGCAAAAGTCCGAACCGCCCCCTAGTCATAGCGCTGAAGCTAGGGGCAAAATACGGCCCACAGTCTGACATGGGCAGGTCACATGGTAACCAGCTCAGCAGAGGTCACAAGGTAACCAACCCTACATAAAGTCACACACTTTGATCGAATCAAAGAGACCAAAGGGCAGTCCTGTACATGTGTTTAGTCTTCATTTTATTTTGGTTCTATAAAAGAGCGCAGCTAGCCGCTCTTATCCAGGTGTATGTGTTTTCATCACACCGTGTTCGAGCATGTGACACTTTCGTAGTCATCCTTTTATATCAAGTGTGCAGTGTCGCTGTCCTTCATGTGAGTGTCAGACAAAGAATCGTAACAAAATGTCCAAAATGTATGTCAAGTCTATGTGGACACATGTTTTGATGAGTCAAGAGCATTCAGGTGTCTGCTGCGGCCAGCATCCAGAGCACCGGGCGACAGACAGCAAAGTTGAAAAATCTGAATTTATCCGTGAAATTTGTGCGTCAACCAATCAGGAGCTTTGTTTGGAGCAGCAGTCATTAATCTGAAGAGCAGTCACTGCATGAGGAAGCGGGGGTGGATTTGTGTCTAGGTTAAACATGAGTCCAGGGTCTCCTGAGTCTGTCTTCTCAACAACATGGACACCTGTTGTTGGAGGCGTTCGGACCGATTCTGACTTTGCTGAATGCACCCATTTAGAACAGTTTAGAAATCATGTTTAGTAACACTATGTTTAGTGATTTAATTTCAGTAAAACTTTAAGTACATACTTGTAAATAGTTAAGCAGTGATTTAAAATCACTGCTTAACAGATTTCTGATGAAAAGAGATCTGAAATCCACTGTTAATCTTTTGGATTATGGCAGTAATTTAAGCATAGTCACAATAAATACTGTAGCACCATCAGATCATGTAAGACTATAGACTATCTAAGTAATAGTACCAGGGAGCTTAGCAGCTTGCTCTGGGGCAGAGCAGGCGCTGTGCATCCAGACGTGACCACACTCAGCCGTCCGTCTGCTGCTTTTAGAGGCTGTTGTTTGTCTGATGTGCAGCTGTTTATGAGTCTGCTGCAATGACTTTCTCCTTGTGTCTCTCCTATCAGGGCTGAAGCAGCGGCAGTGGTCTGAGGAGGCCTCCATCGTGTTCAGGAACCACGTGGAGAAGAAAGCCCTGGTGGCCCAGCTGGAAGCCCTGCACGAGGCCCCGGAGCCCTGGGAGCGCAGACTCAGTGTGTTCCTGGTGGACACTTCGCAGGAGGAGAGGGACGTGTGGGTGCACGACATCATGGCCGAGTTCACCGACGAGCTCAGCAACGAGATGTAGAGCGTCACCAGGCGGACGTGTGACAGGAAGGAGACAGGGACAGACGTGTGACAGGGACAGACGTGTGACAGGGACAGACGTGTGACAGGGACAGACGTGTGACAGGAAGGAGACAGGGACAGACGTGTGACAGGGACAGACGTGTGACAGGAAGGAGACAGGGACAGACGTGTGACAGGGACAGACGTGTGACAGGAAGGAGACAGGGACAGACATGTGACAGGAAGGAGACAGGGACAGACATGTGACAGGAAGGAGACAGGGACAGACGTGTGACAGGGACAGACGTGTGACAGGAAGGAGACAGGGACAGACGTGTGACAGGGACAGACGTGTGACAGGAAGGAGACAGGGACAGATGTGTGACAGGGACAGACGTGTGACAGGAAGGAGACAGGGACAAACGTGTGACAGGGACAGACGTGTGACAGGGACAGATGTGTGACAGGGACAGACGTGTGACAGGAAGGAGACAGGGACAAACGTGTGACAGGGACAGACGTGTGACAGGGACAGACGTGTGAAAGGAAGGAGACAGGGACAGACATGTGACAGGGACAGACGTGTGACAGGAAGGAGACAGGGACAGACATGTGACAGGAAGGAGACAGGGACAGACGTGTGACAGGGACAGACGTGTGACAGGGACAGACGTGTGACAGGGACAGACGTGTGACAGGAAGGAGACAGGGACAGATGTGTGACAGGGACAGACGTGTGACAGGAAGGAGACAGGGACATACGTGTGACAGGGACAGACGTGTGACAGGGACAGATGTGTGACAGGGACAGACGTGTGACAGGAAGGAGACAGGGACAAACGTGTGACAGGGACAGACGTGTGACAGGGACAGACGTGTGAAAGGAAGGAGACAGGGACAAACGTGTGACAGGGACAGACGTGTGACAGGGACAGACGTGTGACAGGAAGGAGACAGGGACAGATGTGTGACAGGGACAGACGTGTGACAGGAAGGAGACAGGGACAAACGTGTGACAGGAAGGAGACAGGGACAGACGTGTGACAGGGACAGACGTGTGACAGGGACAGACGTGTGACAGGAAGGAGACAGGGACAAACGTGTGACAGGGACAGATATGTGACAGGAAGGAGACAGGGACAGACGTGTGACAGGGACAGACGTGTGACAGGGACAGACGTGTGACAGGAAGGAGACAGGGACAGACGTGTGACAGGGACAGACGTGTGACAGGAAGGAGACAGGGACAGACGTGTGACAGGGACAGACGTGTGACAGGAAGGAGACAGGGACAGACGTGTGACAGGAAGGAGACAGGGACAGACGTGTGACAGAGACAGACGTGTGACAGGAAGGAGACAGGGACAAACGTGTGACAGGGACAGACGTGTGACAGGAAGGAGACAGGGACAGACGTGTGACAGGGACATACGTGTGACAGGAAGGAGACAGGGACAGACGTGTGACAGGGACAGACGTGTGACAGGAAGGAGACAGGGACAGACGTGTGACAGGAAGGAGACAGGGACAGACGTGTGACAGGAAGGAGACAGGGACAGACATGTGACAGGAAGGAGACAGGGACAGACGTGTGACAGGGACAGACGTGTGACAGGAAGAAGACAGGGACAGACGTGTGACAGGGACAGACGTGTGACAGGGACAGACGTGTGACAGGGACAGACGTGTGACAGGAAGGAGACAGGGACAGACGTGTGACAGGAAGGAGACAGGGACAGACGTGTGACAGGGACAGACGTGTGACAGGAAGGAGACAGGGACAAACGTGTGACAGGGACAGACGTGTGACAGGGACAGATATGTGACAGGAAGGAGACAGGGACAGACGTGTGACAAGGACAGACGTGTGACAGGGACAGACGTGTGACAGGAAGGAGACAGGGACAGAGCTCAACATCACTCGAGAACAAGGACAAAGTAGTGTCCAAGAAAGTCTTTAGATAAAGTTCTGCTCAAGTAAGAGGTATTGTTACATCTGATTTATAATTTGATGTTAAAGGAGACATAGTCTGCTTTTTTCAGGTACTTAGTTTTGAACTATAACAGAAGTAGATCCTTTTACATTTTGTTCATTGTAAACCACAATAGTGATCTAAAACGGCTTAGTGATGTGTTCATAACTGCAGTGGCATTTTACTGCATTTATTTATTTATTTATTCATGTCTAAATTATTCAAATAATCACATTCAAGATTAATCAAGTAAAGGATGTGGGTGGGGCTAGGGGGTAGGTGGAAACACTGGAGCCTCAGTTACAGGACAATACAGGATTTACTCAAACATGCAGGAATTAATCAACTGTGAGGAACTAATGCTGAGGAAACACTGTGTAACGAGGTTAAAGCTCATTAAAGGTGAAGTTGTTTATGTCTCCTTAAGGAAACTTCCTTCCTTTGGTTTTAGATGATCATTGAAATATCAAATATTAATCTTGCTTGCTTTGGCCAAAAACTCAAAATGCACGGCTCTGTCCTGATTCTCCAGCTAATGACCAACCAAAAGCTACTGTTTACAGGCTCATTTCAACTGCCAACAGTATTGCCGGCAGATCTGCTGGCAACAACAAAGGTTTGTGGAAAGAAAAATATGGGAACTTTTTCACTCTAAAAGGTATATTTTAAAATGTGCATCATATTTTCAATGGAAAGATGCAAATATGAGCAGTGAAGGACTAAAATATGCTGGTTGTACGTATTTATAATATTTTGGATGTTATCTTATTAGAATAGAAATGCAGAATAAACATAGAAGAGGTTTTACAAACATGCTTTTTTATGTTTAAATGTGAGACTTTGGGAGGACTTTGTGGTGTGTTTTGAGTGACTGCAGATGAAATAAGCTCAAACATGGACTTAAAAATGATCAAATATAAAATGTGTTGACATATTCTGACATTCTGCAGTCTGTGTGGGACAAACACGGTACAACTTCAGCCAAAACCAAAGCACCGAGGGCTTCACCAGTGCTGACCAGAGCTGACCAGTGCTGACCAGTCTCATGACCAGATCATGAGTCCAGACTTACTTATAAGCTGCTCTGTGATTGGCTGCTGCACCTGCTGCTGTTCAAAACTATTTATTACAAATTTTGTGACCAACTAATTTAGTTCTATTTGATTTAACTTCATGTTTCATTCTCTTTTAAATAAACTCCACTGACACTATTAGCTTGTTTCTGTTGTCTTCATTTCATTTCATGAGGGATGTTAATCATCAGGAGTTGACGGGGCAGGAACGTCTGGGACAATCCTCTGGTTTGCACACTCTTTAAAGAATTCTCCATCCATATATCTTCTTCCCCTTATCAGAATCAGAAACGGTTTATTGCCATTGTCAGTGATCAAAAATTCACATAGGAACTTGCTTCTGCGTAAGGTGCAACATAAAGCAGTGAATAAAATATAATACAATATATAAAGGAGTCATGCATAAAATTAAGAATAAAATAGACTAAGATAGATAGACTAAGACTATATACAGAAATGTACAGTTGCAGACAGTGCAAATGTGCAAATGTGGTAGTGCAAATAGACAGTTCTTATATAATATTATTGTTAAAGTGGCAGGTGTTCTAAAGTGTTCATGAGTCCAACAGCAAAGAAACTGTTCTTGTGGGTTCTGGCAAGCAAGCCCACACCAGCTCGCGACCTTCCCCCACGGCCAACTCCAGAGCAATGGAGCGTCCAGCCCCTCCAGAGGAGGCGGGTTCCAAAGCCCAGGCTGTGCATGGGGGCGAGGCCGACTTTATCTAGTCCCTTGAATTTCAACCCGCGTGCCGAGGAACACTAGTGTGCCTTGAAGTTTTGCCAGGTGTGTCTTGAAAAATGTCCAACTTGAGTTAACAGATTCACAAATGCAGATGTAAATAACTAATTTACCTTTTTGGAGTGTCCTGAGCAACTTCTGCACCAAAAATGAAACGCAAAACCACCACAATTGCCAAATTTAGAGCACCAGACAGTTGGCTCAAAATATACCATATTTTATTAAGTCTGATTTGGTCATGTTTTTGTTGTATGTGGTGTGCCGTGGCATCTTTTAAACCTAAAAAGTGTGCCGCAACTAGAAAAAGGTTGAAAAACACTGATCTAGTCGATATCGCTCGACCTCCCGCACAGGCTCAGGCTCCTCCCCCAGAGGGGTGATGCTCCAGTTTCCGTGTGTCTATGGTCCGGAGATCCAGTCGTCGAGGCCCCTGCCTTCGACTGCCACCCGCTCTCTCTGCACCCCGCAGGTGGTGGGTCCACGGGAGGACGGCCCCACGTCACTCCTTTGGGCTGTGCCCGGCGGGCCCCGTGGGGTAAGGCCCGGCCACTAGGCGCTCACCGTCGAGCACTCAGCCCCGGTAATGCCAATCTGGGTGACGTTTTTAAGAATTCTTAATGGGACAAAAGAGGCTAAAGGCCATATTGTTATTAGGAATGTAACAATATTAAAATCTCGCTGTACAGTATTTATGACAATATTGTGGACAGGCAGATTTGTAAAAATAAAATATAAATATTTTCCTTTTTAAATGCCCTGACAACACTTTGTGAGAATAATCATTATAATCATAATCTAAGTTAAGATATAAAAGTGCTTAACAACAGTTCTGTCTTGTCTGTCTGTCTGAAGTGGAGCAAAGGAGCACAGTCTATGTAGTTTTCTCTGTTTCTGTAGCTTCTGCAACAAAACAAAGTATTTAAGCAAGGAGCTTGTAATTTAATATATTTTGACAGTCCATGATTTTATTGTGAGACTTTTGATTACATCGAATTATTATATCATTCAATTTTTAAAAATCTATAGTTTTGAAGTCATCTTTAAAGAAAAAATATTATGAATTCATATTGTAAACATGCTCTTGAGTACCTTAAATTTACCATCTCATGTTTTGAAACAAAAAAAAAAAGTTTATTATGCAATAAATGAAGTTTTCAAATAAATTGTCTAAGCGCTAATTTAGTTATCACTTTAAGAGACTGTGTGACACACTATTAAGATAAGATAAGATAATCCTTTATGGTCTCCCATGGGAGAAATTTGTCCTGGGACAGGGGACCACATGCTTCAGCTCAGCATCACCATTGAACACAAAATACATCATCAGGCTAGGGATCGTGTTTAGAGGCAGAAATGCTAAGAACGAGTCTGGTGATGATTTAAGGGCTTTTAAAGTTTTTAGGTGGTGATTTAACGACTTAAAACAGCAGAAGATTCTCAGATAAATGACTTGATAATGATAATCTGAAAAAATGTCTGATCGAGGGAGTTCAGCAGGAAGTGTTTTTGATGGTCAGAGCTAGAGGATTTTCTATCCAACATTCTTCAAAATGGCATGAATGCAGCTAAATGCTGCTCCAGGTATGTTTTTGATGACAGAACATTGTTAGAACAGGGTTAAAAGCTCAAAAAGTCACTGTAGCAGAATATGTGTCCTTTAAGCTTGTATAAGTCTTAAAGGGCTACAGTTCATTTGTTTTCCAAATACAAGATTCACAAAGCCTCTTTTACAATGCTCAACGAGCTTTTCATTGTCTTATTATTTAGAAATTGTATTAAAGGTCTTTACATTGTATTATTATAATTCAATACTCTGCTTTAAAGCAGTAGCCTGATAGAAAATAAAGACACTTTAAACCTGCTGCTGATGTTTTGTCCCAGGACAGACTGAAAGTGCGTAGGACAGGTTTTTGTGATTTTCTCATTTTGATGTATAAATACCAGTTGTAAATATAAATTTTAGTTTTACACCAATCAAGCAGCCATCTGTGGAGAAAAGATTTTAAAAATATGTCATATTTTATATTATTATATATTACAGGAAGTAAACAAATTGATGTCATCACACTACAGAGACAAAGGTTACGCATAATTTACACAAAATAACTTTTTTGATCCTTTAAACATTGATTCAACAAAATAAAGGTGTTCGTATGTATTCTTATTCATAAAAAAAAAAAAGACAGGAAAAAATATCTAATATAACTAAAAAATAGCTAAACCGTGATCAAATTTGTTAAGCATTTTAACACAATTTGAAATATATTAATCTTAACACCATTTTTTTTTCTTTCAAATTAGTAGTCCAACTTGGTCATTTCATCACTTGAAGCTAAAACAGTTCCTGAGGACAAGCAGGGCTATGTTCAGTCTGTGTAGCAATGTGTCTCCGAAAGGGGATGTGTTTGAGAAGACATTTGTGTCTAAGTGTGAAAACAAGCCCCTTAAATAGTCACAAAAATCCATTCAAAACACAGTGACATTTTGACCTCAGATATTGCTTCAGCAGCACATGTTTTTTGAAAAGGTTTTCAAATATTCCATCTTTTGTTGGTTTTGGCATCAAAAAATGTGACTTTTCGATCCCAAATGGCCTTTATCTAAAATATTATTTTTAAGTTTTTCTTTGCATATTTGGCCATAAGACTTCACAATGCATTATTCATTCACTCCACACTCGGTAGTGGTAAACTACAACTGCAGCCTCATCTGTCCTGGGGCAGACTGACTAAAGTGAGACTTCGTGCTGCTTCCACAATTCTTACTTTCCAACTTGAGCAAACGGCTTGTGGTATTTCTGCAGTCTGTGGATGTTCTAAGCTTCTGTTCACATTTACTCTTCTGCTCCTCTGCTCGTCCAGCCGTCAGCGAATGGAGAGCATCATGACAAACTCTGCCGACACAAACACACTTGGTACTTGCTTTTATTCTCACTGACACAGTTATATTGATGATTCTCTTGTGGCCTGACCTTCAAAGTCGATGCTGCCATCGGCATTGACATCCAGCTCCTTGAGGATCTCCTCCAGCTCGCCCTTCTTCAGCTTCTCTCCCAGCAGGCTCTTCACCGCCTCCTTCATCTCATCCTGGTTTATGTTTCCGTCTCCATCCAAGTCAAACTGGGACAAAACAGATAGGATTTATCTTTTATAAAAGATTATAATAATATTTAATAGTTCTGGCAAAGGGACAGTGCATGTTTAAAAAATGTTGGCATTACACACTTCTGCAGTAGGTGTTACACACATCTGTGGTATGCGTTACACACCTCTGCTGCCTTCGTTACACCCTCTGCTATTGCCCTTACGTTACACACCCCTGCATTCAGTGTTACACACCTCTGCTGCCTGCGTTACACACCTCTGCTGCCTTCGTTACACACCTCGGCTGCCTGTGTTACACAACTCTGCTGCCTGCGTTACACACCTCTGTCATCGGCGTTACGTTACACACCTCTGCATTCAGCGTTACACACCTCTGCTGCCTGCGTTACACACCTCTGCTATCAGCGTTACTTTACACACCTCTGCATTCAGAGTTACACACCTCTGCATTCAGCGTTACACACCTCTGCTGCCTGTGTTACACACCTCTGCTGCCTGTGTTACACACCTCTGCATTCAGGGTTACACACCTCTGCTGCCTGTGTTACACACCTCTGCATTCAGGGTTACACACCTCTGCTGCCTGCGTTACACACCTCTGCTATTGCCCTTACGTTACACACCCCTGCATTCAGTGTTACACACCTCTGCATTCAGCGTTACACACCTCTGCTGCCTGTGTTACACACCTCTGCATTCAGGGTTACACACCTCTGCTGCCTGTGTTACACACCTCTGCATTCAGGGTTACACACCTCTGCTGCCTGCGTTACACACCTCTGCTATTGCCCTTACGTTACACACCCCTGCATTCAGTGTTACACACCTCTGCATTCAGCGTTACACACCTCTGCTGCCTGTGTTACACACCTCTGCATTCAGGGTTACACACCTCTGCTGCCTGTGTTACACACCTCTGCATTCAGGGTTACACACCTCTGCTGCCTGTGTTACACACCTCTGCTGCCTGCGTTACACACCCCTGCATTCAGTGTTACACACCTCTGCATTCAGCGTTACACACCTCTGCTGCCTGTGTTACACACCTCTGCATTCAGGGTTACACACCTCTGCTGCCTGTGTTACACACCTCTGCTGCCTGTGTTACACACCTCTGCTGCCTGCGTTACACACCTCTGCATTCAGCGTTACACACCTCTGCTGCCTGTGTTACACACCTCTGCTACCTGTGTTACACACCTCTGCTGCCTGTGTTACACACCTCTGCAGTCAGCGTTAAACACCTCTGCAGTCGGCGTTACACACTTCTGCTGTGTAACATGCTTCTTTCTTCTTCCTTCTCTCAGACAAGGTGGACATGTTCATCTGCTCCTCTGTGCTATCTATTTGTTTTGCTTCTTGTCTCGTCTTCCTGTCTCGTCATACTTTTATTCTCTTTTTTGATTCACTGCTTGCTGGGGTGCACAATAAGGAGATCGTTGGTTCAAATCCCAGACCACCCCAACATCACACGATCTCTCTGGGTGGAGTCTGCATGTCCTCCCCGTGTTACCATGGGTTCTCTCTGGCTTCTCTGGCTCCTCCCACCATCCAAACACATGACTGTGTTCAGGTTAATTGGCAACTCTAAATTGCCCCTAGTGTATGAATGTGAGTGAATGGTTGTCTGTCCATGTCCACATCTCTGTGTCAGTCCTGCGACTGTGACGAGTTGGCCACTGTCCAGGGTGTACCCCACCTTAGGCCCAAAGTCACTGGGATAGGCTCCAGTCAACCGCGACCCCGGAGGAGCCGATTGGACAGTGTTGTTGTGCCGGTGATGTAATATGGGTTTGGAGCACGTTCCTCACTGTATCAGCATCTTGAATTAGACCTGAGTGAGGTCAGTCCTGTGTGACCCAGTGTGTCTCACCTGTACAAAAGCCGACTGCAGCTCCTTCAGGCCCAACATGTCGGCCGTCTCCCCCATCATCCTGGGCCCCATCAGCTCCACAAAGTCCTCAAAGTCCATCAGTCCTCCCACTGCACACACAGAGGACGCCGAGTGTGACGACACAATGTTCTATCACTGCGTGTGCCATTCTGAGGACAAATGTGGACGAGCAGGACTAAAAATGTATCTTTTGTTCAGTAAAAATATGCACAGATGTAAATGTTGCTATTCACATTATTCCGCCCACTTTTGCCTCTTTTTGCCACAGATCCATACTGCTACTAAAATATTATTTAAAATAGATTGATTTATGTAAATTGTTCAATGTACGCATGCAACAACAAGTCACAATGCACCAATTTCCTGAGGCCTGAAAACTGCTTTTTAGTCCGTGTAAAACTTCTTTTCTGTGGAGCTCTGCCCCATGTAAACTACAACGGAAAAAAGATGGCGGCGTCCACGGCAACTTCCAGAATGAGGGATAGCTGAGTGTATCTGAATAGAAATAATACGATATGATGAGTTTTGATTCATAGACATGATGGACCTGTGGACTAAGTAGGATTGATTGACTTGTTTCAAAATAAATTTGAAGCTGACTTATTTCAAAAGGCACTAAAAAAAGGTTTTGGTGCTTGGCAGTGGTGCAGTGGTGCAGTGGTTAAAGGTATTGCACATGTGCAGTTGCTGCCACTGTGGCATTGGGGTTTTGAATAAGGCATTTATTAGAAAATTATTCTAAAAAAAGGAAATATGGTTTTGTCATCACTAATAATTGTTAGTGTATTTTTTGATAGTTGTTGCAGCTCTAAATAATGTTCTTTCCTTATTTGCCAGTTGTTAACCTCGTCCACATTCATCAGGAGCAGATACAGTGAGCTGAACATCTCAGCCTGATTCATGGCACTGACTTCTCATCTTGATCTGCTGGACGATCTCCAGCAGCTCCATCTCCGTGGGCATGTAGCCCATGGTCCTCATGCACTCGGCCACGTCCTTGTAGTTCAGGTATCCATCCTGATCGTAGTCGAACTCTTTAAAGGCCTCCTGCAGCTCTGAGCGACAGGAAAGTGTTAATGTACGACTGATCAATGTGAGATCTAAACCAGGTCTAAACAGGACTAAACAAGGTCTAAACCAGGTCTAACCAGGTCTAAACAGGACTAAACAAGACTAAACCAGGTCTAAACCAGATCTAAACCAGGACTAAACCAGGTCTAAACCAGGTCTAAACAGGACTAAACCAGGACTAAACCAGGTCTAAACCAGGTCTAACCAGGTCTAAACAGGACTAAACAAGACTAAACCAGGTCTAAACCAGATCTAAACCAGGACTAAACCAGGTCTAAACAGGACTAAACCAGGACTAAACCAGGTCTAAACCAGGTCTAATCAGGACAAAACCATGTCTAAATCATATCTAATCCAGGTCCAAACCGGGTCTAAACCAGGACTAAACCGGGACTAAACCAGGTCTAAACCATGTCTAAACCAGGACTAAACCAGGTCTAAACCAGGACTAAACCAGGTCTAAACAGGTCTAAACCAGGACTAAACCGGGACTAAACCATGTCTAAACCAGGACTAAACCAGGTCTAAACCAGGTCTAAACCAGGACTAAACCATGTCTAAACCAAGTCTAAACCAGGACTAAACCAGGACTAAACCAGGTCTAAACATGACTAAACCAGGACTAAACCAGGACTAAACCAGGTCCAAACCAGGTCTAAACCAGGTCTTAACTAGAACCAGGACTAAACCAGCCACAAAGTGAAGATTGGCTCACCGTCCAGCTCCGCCTGTGCCAGTTCCCTCTCCTGTCAGAACAAAAAATGCATAATTCATTATGCTATTGCTGCATGTCAGATGCCCTCCCTCTCTGTAGTGTTTAACTGAGAACTAGAAAATGTTACCACTGGCATTTGACGTTATTTATTTAAGGCATTTAATAAATCATACTTAGAATTAGATATGAACACATCCTTGTGGTGGATCGGTCAGAATCTTGTGTCTGTCAATCTTATCAGATTGTAAAATTTGGTGTGTACCCTCTATTTTAGGGGCTGATCTTTAGGTCTTTGTGGAAGAAAAATGTTGGAGAAAACAGATTGTGAAGTTATAGAGAATCTATGGATTGCGTAGATTCAATAAAATATGAGCTGATTGGACAGTGCTGTTGTTTCCACATGAAAGCCTTTATGTTGAAAGCAAACAGAGTAGTGTTTTGCTTTAAGCTGTTCAATATGAAGGACCAATGCTAAAGTGTAAAGTTGTTTTATAAGCTTGAACAATGCACAATATAGCATGTTTCATCTTTCATGTTTACATTTCTTTATATTTTTTTCTATGAATTTCTCAGAACAAGAGGAGGAAATAAAGAAGATCCAAGCAGCGATTGGCACTGGGATGAGTGCTAAAATGAGCCACCTTCAAGCCTATCTCCAGAGCTGGGACAAGTACAGAGAGATATGGGAGATCAACAAAGACCTGTATATCCAGGACTACAACAGATACAGCCCATCCGACACCTTTGAGAAAGATATCAATGGGTACGCTAGTCACTTTTAAAACCTCTTATCATTCCATCTGATTTTCCATAAAGCACCTGACTAAAATGAACCCCAAATCAAACTGAAGCTATTTCTGAACCCTTTGGAGTCTTAACAAATATCAGAGCTCTTTGTGAAGCAGACACACAGTTATGTCCTCTGCTTCTAATTTGCATTAATTATAAGTGGTAACAACTTCTGCACAGAGGAAAATCAGATTTCAAATCCTGCCTAGATTTTCTATAATATGATTGGGAGTAAAGCTGTTGTTGGAGGAATGGGCTGGCAGACAGAAGGCTGTGTCCCAATGTCTACACTCATTCTCTAACCCCTCAGTCACTCCACAGTCCTGCCCTGTTCAGTGACTAAATAGTGCCCTGAGTGATTTGGACACACAGTTCACTACTTTCTCCTCGCTGCACGTCATGTGACTCTGGTGTCTGGGAGCTAAGGTAAGTGACTAATGCCAATAGCGCTGCAGCTAACATCTGTTTAAAGCAGGGGTTCTTAACCTTTTTTACCTTGAGGCCCGCCTTTTCCCATATAAAGTAACTTGAGGCCCAGTTTCACATCAAATGTATTATATTTGAGTGATTATGCGGCCCTCAAGGAGGTGCTCGCGGCCCTACTTTGGGCCCCGGCCCTATGGTTAAGAATCACTGGTTTAAAGTGTTTTGTTCATAATCTCGGCTCGTTTGTTTAAACAGCTCCTTGCAATGCATTGTGGTCAATATTGACCGATCGAGTGACCATCGCTGGACACTACTTTTCAAGATGCATTGTGGGAAATTTTCAGTACACTACTTTTTCACCTGCTGGACATTTGGACAGCACTAAAAATGGCGTGACCACTGTATAGTGCCCTCGGGAGGGAACAGTGTGGACATTCGGAGACAGCAACAGTCTGTCTAGTCCTTACAATAACTCAATGGTGTGTATATATATATATATATATATATATATATATATATTTATATATATATTTTTTGTTTTGTTTTTTGCTAAACTTGTTTTTGTTAACTTTGTAAATTTTATCTTTGAGTGACAAAAAAACCCCCAAAAAGTATGACTTAGTTTGGTGGGATAATCCCTGTAGTAAATATTTCTCATAGTTTTACATCAGCCAAGTTATAGTTAAATATTTGAAAAGTAGAACCGAGCTCAAAAACAGAATTCCTCTGTGATGTCATCAATAAGTGACATTCCATTGACTATTGTTGACCATGTTTAGAAAGGCAACTTTTTTTTTTTACAAACAATTGCAGGAAACATCCTGATGGTGGCACTCATTACCTTTTTTGTCTCACTCCCATTTCTTGTTGCATATTGAAGCTCTACTTGGAACCCTTTTTAAGATATAACCATGAAATGGTGACTTTTGTCAATTTATTAAACTGGTCTTGGTAACTGTTGACCAGGCCTGTATGTACACAGATTTCACATAAAACCCATCAATGCAAAAAGTGGCTCAATTTATCCCTGTCTCCTATAATCTGCCAATTCAAAGACAGAAGTCTTTTAACTGTCAAAATGTAGTATAATAAATAATTGTAAAGAGTAAATGTAAAGAGTAAATGTAAAGAGTAAATGTAAAAGCACAAATTAACAAATGACGTGTTCACATTAGCTTCAGGAAGGGGGTGTAAATGAACTATGGTACTACTATTCCCTTTTACTATGGCGACAGACACTGATAATAGAATTCAAATATGTCAGCTAACAAAGTAATGACCAGGCAAAGCATTTGTAAATGACAGTAAATGTCCTTGTTGTTGTGGATAAGTGTAATGCAGAGTGGCAGTAAGCCTGTTTGTGCTGTGGCTGCTGGGATTAGAGCTGCTCTCTTGACCCACGAGACTCACCGCTCCAAAGACACTGTTGAGCACAGACATGTAGACTTTGTTCATGCTCTCTGTGTTCTTCTTGGACTTCTTCTTTTTCTTCTTGGGCGTCTCTGAGACCGAGCCGGCAGGAGAGTCTTTGGGCGTCCCAGCATTGCTAAAGGTTGAGAAGAAAAACAAACATAAAAGGCTTGAAGTCTCATTTAACCAAGCATCAATTCAGGGTGCAAACGCTCTACAGAGGTGCCATTTTTAGGAATGTTGTTGACTAAAGACATGCCATGTGCATTGATTAGTTGACTAAAAGGGATGTGGCATCAGCAAAAGCTTTCAATATTCAATGATCCGACCATATTTGACCCAAGTGCATTCACAAGACAAGAAAAGTATTAGTAAATTGTGTGTACAAAAGGCACAATTATTTTACAGTTCATTCCAAAACCTCCATCTAACCCTCTCCATGCCTTCTCCTGTCTCACTATAAATGTTGTTTTGAAGAAATGCAAAATTTGAAAATTGAAATGAGTATATTGTTTATACATTTTGTCTTGGGCCGGGTGGGTTAGGTGACTGGAGCCTTTCCCTGTGACTTTGGGCCAGAGACAGAGACTCACACTCATTCACTAAGGACAATTTCGAGTTGTCAGTGACATTGCAGTGATGCATGTGTTTGGACGGTGGGAGGAAGCCGGAGAACCCGGAGAGAACCCACGGGAAGGACGTGCAGACTCCACCCCCAGAGATCATGAGATGTCTGTATGTAGAATCTGTAAAAGTCCTGTTTTTCTAAGTTAAAGGATTCCTTCAACATATCAAAGCTTTTCATTTGATTTTCTTTTACGATCTGGTAAAATACTTTTATACCTTTTCTTATCCAGATCTTAAATCTCAGGTCGGTGCTGTTTGGTAGATTTGAACATCTTTGTTTCGTTTGTATGATTAGATGAGTTCTATCCATGTATGTCCAGCCGTTTGTCCTCAGTAAGGTCTGTACAGGAACCTCTGGAACACATTACACTCAATTCTGGGTCACACCAGGACAGTTGTGCTCTGATTTGAGCTCAGATAAAGTAGTTAAGACAGGATAAACCCCAACCACCTCTTTCTTTTGACAGCTGTTAAGTTTGGAATCGGATATTGACATTGTTTTATTCCACCTATCATATAATCGATTGGGGATGGAGATCGGGAGAGTCTAGAACAGACTATCATCTTTAGACAGACAATCATTTTTACAGTTTATAGTTTTTATAGTTTGGCATCACCGGGGCCCCAGCGTGGAGCCAGGCCTGGGGTGGTGCGCCTGGTGGCCGGGCCTTTCCCCAAGGGGCCCAGCCAGGCACAGTCCGAAGGAGCAACGTGGGGCCGTCCTGCCGTGGACCCGCCATCTGTGGGAGGCTCCGTAAGGGGCCGGTGCAGAGAGATCCAGGCAGCAGTCGAAGGCAGGGGCCTCGACGACCGGACCGACACAGAAACTGGCTCTAGGGACATGGAGTGTCACCTCACTGGGGGAGGAGCCTGTGCAGGAGGTCGAGCGCTACCAACTAGATATAGTCGGCCTCACCTCCACACACAGCCTGGGCTCTGGAACCCGTCTCCTCGAGAGGGGCTGGACGCTCCATTTCTCTGGCGTTGCCCACGGGGAGAGGCGATGGGCTGTGTGGGCTCATAGCCCCACAGCTCAGTCACGTGTTGGAGTTTACCCCGGTGAACGAGTATATGTATGTATGTATGTATATATGTATATATGTATAAGAAGGGGGACCGGAGGGTATGTTCCAACCACAGGGGGATCTCACTTCTCAGCCTCCCCGGTAAGGTCTATTCCAGGGTACTGGTGAGGAGAATGCGACCGATAATCGAATTCAGGAGGAGCAGTGTGGTTTTCGTCCTGGTCGTGGAACACTGGGCCAGCTCTATACTCTCCATCGGGTGCTCGAGGGTTCATGGGAGATTTCCCAACCAGTCCACATGGGCTTTGTGGATCTGGAGAAGGCGTTCGACCGTGTGCCCAGTCAGGGTGAGGAGCTCAATTACACGGGAGGAGCTCGGAGTAGAGCCACTGCTCCTCCACGTCGAGAGGAGCAGCTGAGGCTCGGGCATCTGTTCCAGATGCCTCCTGGTCGCCTTCCTCGGGAGGTGTTCTGGGCATGTCCCACCAGGAGGCGGCCCCGGAGTAGACCCAGGACACGCTGGAAGGACTATGTTTCTCGGCTGGGAACGCCTCAGGATCCCCCGGAGGAGCTGGAGGAAGTGATTGAGGTGAAGGAAGTCTGGGAGTTCCTGCTTAAACTTCTGCCCCCGCGAACTGGCTCCAAATAATCGGAAGAAGATGGATGGATGGATGGATGGATGGATGTATTGGGAATTAGTGGGGAGTCATTTGTGTTTAAATTGTAACCCCTACCTCTCAACTACCAAATTAAAATTACTCATATTTTTTATAAAATGTTCTATTTTTGGTTAGAACTGATGTGGATTAATTGATTTATGCAAAAAAAAAAAAGAGTTTAGAAAAAAAACACATTGTCAAAAACAGTGGAGTAAAAGGGCGCGAAAGTTACATCTGATGTTGCTATTCTCCAAATCATCCGTGTATTCAACTAACTGTTTTTCGACACAGGTCACCTCAGCCTGTGGTGTTCTCACTGTGTCTTTTAACTCAGAGATCTGGCACTGGGCTGCGGTGGTTCAAGTGTCCAACTCGTGGCTTTTGGATGTTAGTCATGAATGACAGTGAGCACAGAGTCAATTTTAGCATCAAATGTCTTGTAACACTGTCTGCTATCTCATGTAATTAGAAAAGCGTTTTCAGGTGGAAATGTGAAGCAGAACTCTTGCACAGCCAATCGGCTCTCATCCCAAAGTGTCATGTAGTGATGCACATGGCTCTTATTTAGATTGTGCAGTTAAAATGTTTATAATTAGATGAAGACAGCATCTAGGTCTGATTTTGACACAATACAGTTGGGAAAAATTGAAGTACAAAGTGCACATGAAAATTATTACTTACAGCAGTTGCTAGTTACATTTTTTGCAATTTTAGTATAATTTTGGATCAATATATTGTTTTAAAACACTGAGATCAGAGGAGAGGTGAGTTTGTGGGTACAGAAAGCGACAGCTGTGAGACACCTGTGCATTGGGACAAGTGGGACTTGTGCTGTACTCCTAAGTACAATTACATGGCTAGAATTATACTTAAATACAAGTACAGGTATAAAAAAATACTCAAAAGCACAATTACCCCAAAAATCTACTCAATCACAGTAACATAAGTATTTATAATTACTTTCCACATGGATTTAACCAAATCTTTTCAAAAGATAAGTAGCCCACAGAGTGGAATAGCAGTGTTTTCAATGCTGTTGCATCACTTAAAGGGTTAACTCAAGTCAATGTTGAAAACCAGAAAACCTTTTGGAATAATCTACCACCTCTGGATAATCACCTGTCTGCTGCTGAGCCTGATTCAACAGAGGTGGTTGAGGGCGTTCTCTCTCCAGTGGACATGCTGCTGGTGCACGCTGAAGCTCCCGAGTGGAGAGAAGAGATGGGACCAGAGCTGCAGAAGCGGCGTGATGTCTGCTCCTCGATCTCTGCTCTGAAAGTGCTCTTAATCTGTGGCTTAACTTCTTGGTGCAAATGCGTACTAAGCGATTAACAACAAATGCCTGTCGGACACTGGTGGTGATACACACAGACCAGGCTCTCTGAAATAGTTTATGGTCAGGCCAGTTAGGAACAGAAATAAAAATCTAGTTTTAGTTACACTGCCCCAGGAGCAACTTTGCTGGAGGAAGTATGGAGCCTGAACACTGTCCTCTGGTTCTTCTGCTTTCATCAACAGTATTTAAGATTTTAGTTCAACTGTAGTCTGTTCATTGCTGTTCACATGCTTTTTCTCTTTAGTGGAGACTGTTTCAGACACTGCGGCGGCTGCTCCAGTGACGACCCCCATCTCATGACCCTGACCTGTGACCTGGATGTTCCCCTGTGCCTGGAGGAACACTCTCTGCACTGAATGAACTTACTTTTTCCTTGAGAGAAGGAGGGTGAAGCACAGAGGGTGCTCTGGGACAGTTATCCACTTGCTAAATTCTCCTGAACATTGTTTATTTTAACTGCTTCCTACCTGTGGCCCATAGAGGCAACTGTTGTTGTGATTTTGGGAACTACAAAAATAAATTGATTTGATTTGATTTAGGAGTGGAGAGTAACTAATTGCAAATAGTCAAGTCACTGTAATTGAGTAGAATGTTTTAGTGAGCTTTTAAACATGTGTTTGTACTTGTAATTGAGTAGAATTCTTGCCATGTAATTAACTATTATTACACAATAATTTAAACAAATTATAGTTTCATTTAAAGTTGTAGGAGTGACTCAACACAGTCGCCCCGGTCTGAGCTCTCTGTCACCGCTGTCTCTCCATTGTCTCTGAGCTTAGGACTGAGAATATGTGGTTTAAAACGACTTAAACCACCTGGACACAGACAGACACAGACGGACACAGACTGACACAGACAGACAGAGACACACACACACACACACACACACACACACACACACACACACACACACACACACACACACGTAACGTGAAGAATGATTATGAACTTACAATATTACTGTAATATAAATCATGGGTATCTTAACATAAAATTCTACTGGTAAATAAGAATATATATATATATATATATATAAAAAGTCAAAATTATTCAATAAAACTAGAAAAGAGCATTATCAGGCAGTTTGACCATGTAAGCCCAGACTCATGAAATAATGGGCAAAAAATTCTGATTTTTGGAATCTGAGGTTTTTATATGGTCCTTCAACAGAATGTAAAATAAAAATAAATCATATTTAATACAGCTGCCTTTTTTAGAGCTTTTTAAAATAATGGTGTAATCGCGTAGAACATGACATTTTGGTTTAGACTGGCTCTTGGGGTTTAAGCTGGTTCTGGGAGGTCAGGACTCAGTTTAACTGGTCTAGATTGGTGTGTACTAAATTTGGACTGGTCCAAGCTAGGTTTGACTGGTCAACAATGATTCTGAATCGGTCCAGGCTGGGCTAGATAGGTTCAGACCAGTCCAGACTGATTCAAACTCAGCTCAGATTGGTCAGGACAGAGTTTTGTACAGGTCCTCACTGGGTTCATGCTGGTCTAGACTGGGTTTGACTTCAATCTGACAGTTCTGACAAGGTTTTGACTGGTCTGCATTGGGTTTGGACTGGTCCAAATTGAGTCTAGACAGGTTCATACTGGGATTGGACTGGTGCAGGCAGCGCTCACACTGTGCAGAACTGAGTTTGGTTGAGTTTGGGGCTGGTTCAAACAGGGTTTGTCTATAGACTGGGTATTAATAGGCTTGGACAGGTTGAGAATGGGTTTGGAATGGCCTGAACTGGGTTTTGCTCTGGGCTGGTTTGGACTAGTTCAGATTGGGTCTAGAACAGGTATATTACATACACACTATTACACATAGACTTAATGCCTCAAATACACAAAAACAACAATTATTTATTTATCAATATTTATTTTAGTGGAAACAGTGCCATTGGTCACTCTTTTTATCCAATGCATCAAAGTTTGGTGTTATTCTAGTGGTGGCTATTCTCAAATCTGATTTTAAATGAACAAGCAACTGCAGTCTCAGAGTACTATAAAATGGCAAATGCGCCATACTTAACTCGTACAAGTTTTTATGAAATGCTTTGCGGGTCGGATAAAAATGCCAAAAGGGCCGTATGTGCCCCCCGGGCCTTAGTTTGCCCCCTCTGGACTACAACAATCAGGACTGAATTTGGGCAGGTCTTGACTGGGCTTGGACTGGTCCAGTTACGATATGAGCTGTTTCAGATGAGATTAGGACTGGTCTCAACTGTGTCAACCGGTTCAGAATAGATCTTCTCAGGTTCTGAGTGGATTTGGACTGGTCCTGACCATTGTTAAATGGTCCAGACATTGTTTGGGCTGGTCTAGACTGGCCTTGGACTTGGTTCTGACAATATTTGGACTGATCCAGCCCTCCTTATTGGCTCCCGGTTTTGGTTTGTCTAGTGTTAACTGTGGCTGTTGTTTGGGAGCATGTCTTGCCTCACGTTTTCAAAACAGGCAAACGTCATCTTTAATAATTCTGCCTGGTGTTTTTCTGTTAATCCTAGTGTCTCTTAATGTGTTATGGAAGAATATAGGCCATTCCTTTATTTTCAAACTTATTCGAATAAAATATTTTTACTATATACAGATTTATAAACATAATTTAACTATATACAAAATTTAAGACAGGAACAAAAAGGACCTTGGCCTGGAGAAGGGACACATGAAGGAGAAGAGAAAGGAGAGTCTGGTTCCAGAAGATACCACCTCATTTATCTATTCAGTGGGCTCCAATGGTTCCACATTTAGAGTATATGTTGTATTCTCATATAATAGTTTATGAATTTGAAATGTAGGTGGCCCCTTCTGCAGGAGAGGAAGCAGAGAGAGAAGAAAGTGCTCATCTTCAGACTGAGCAGTAGGAGGAGGAGGAGGATAGTCCTGGAGAGCTACCAGCAACGCCCTCTTGAACGCTGATGGCTCGTCCCAGAACCTCTTCTTTCCTCTGCCCCTAGATGGGCCTGAAAAACACAAGTTGAAATTAGAATGATAAGGCTAAAAAACAAAAAGGATTTTTCTCCAACCGAATGCTTTTCCAGACCTGTGGCAGCAGAAGGGCCAGCCTGGCCAGAAGAAGCAGCAGCAGGCAGTTCTGGCAGAGGAGACTCTGACCCCTGGTGGTGATGGTCCAGATCTTCTACTTGGTCATGGTAATCAAAAAGAATATAGTTTAAGCCTTGTACATTTCCCAGTGGTGGAAAGAGTACAGAACATTTGTACTGAAGTGAAAGTACAGTGACTTGTGACTAAACTCACTTTCAAGTTCCAAACTCACTTCCAAACTCAAGTCTCACATAAAAAAAAATCTGTAACTACATCAAATTTAACCTCAGCAACTTTAAACACATCAGACACCAAATGTCCATAAGAGCAGCAAAAATGTTTATGCATTCCATGATTCTCTCTCATATCACGTACTGTTTAACCGTTTGGTCTCACACTAACACCACAGCCCTAAAACCCATCCACTCTCTGTACAAACGCACAATCAAAATTCTTGACCGTAAACCCAACTCATATCACCATTGTCCAATACTTCAAAAACACAACCTACTCACCTGGGAAAATCTATGCCTCATATATAAAATAATTCATGGCTTGTCATCTCCTCCACTCAGACAGTTCATTAACATCCGGTCTACAGAACACAACAGAACCAGAGGTGCAGCGAGAGGGGACTGTATCATCCCCCTCAGGAAAAGTCTGTTTGGTCAAACCACCTTTTCTGTCCGAGCTGCTCAACATTGGAATAACACCCCCATCACCATCAGAAACATCAACACATACGCTTCGTTTAAATTTCAGTTAAAAATGGCTCATTGACAATCAGACCTGTCAGCATTAACTCTTTCCCCTCTTGCTGCCCCCTGCTGGACTCTTGCCTTTTGATTGTTTTTGGTTGATTGTTGTTATTTGTTTGCCTTGTTGCTGTTTTCTTTGTTATGTGTGAGTGTTCAAGGTTTGTCTGCTAACAGTGTCTGTCTATTGTATGATTTTAGAGTGATGCATTTTAACTTTATAATAACAATGTACTTTTATTATGTTTAGGGTGACATTTTAACATCTGTCCAGGGACTACAGATGAAAAATAGCCTTGTGGCTAATTCTGGCATATTTACATGTAAATGTCGATTAATATGCACTGTCCCTGAAATAAATAAAAAATAAATACATAAATAAAAACATACTTGATAACAAGTACTGCTCTCAAATCTGAAAAAATACAATGACCCAAAAAAACAATTCAATGGTGAGTATTTGAAATTTGGAATAGTTTCTTTCTTCTTCCCTGATTATTCCTACTGTTACAACCCAGCTCTTCTAAGGGTTAGGGGAAGAAAATCAAACTAAGAACACAAAAGCACAAAACCCACAGGTACAGTAACTGCCACTGCAATCCTGAACACATTTAAATACAAATACATTTGTATTTGTGGAATAAAAGTAAAACATCAGGCTAATGTGTTTGTCATTGTTTTTTAGGTTGTAGGCTGTGAACAACATCAAGGAGACTGGAAGAATCAGACATTATCAACACAGACTTTGTTGTAAGAAAAGAAAATAATCTCCCTGTTATGGAAGTGGAGACTCCAATTTTAAGAACAATGTTGCGCTGCGTGTGAATTTAAACCAGACAGTGACATGTCCCGTGACTCTGCTGTCACTTCACTATGGGCAGATGTGTCTCATGCAGCCCCTAAACCTCCTTCCGGGGCCCAGACCATGGACGGGATCTCCGTCACCTCTGGGCCCACTGCATGAGAGGCAGTTTCCACTGCTGCGACCATCAACACAGGCTCCATGGCATGATATGTGTGTGTGTGTATGTGTACAAGTGTGTGTTTGTGTGGTTACACGTGTGTGTATGTGTGAGTGTATAGGTGTGTGTGTTTGTGTGTGAATATGTGTGTGTGTACAGATGTGTGTGTTAGTGTGTGTGTGAGTATATGTGTGTGCGTGAGTGTGTGTACAAGTGTGTGTGTGTTTGTGTGTACAGGTGTGTGTGTGTACAGGTGTGTGTGTTTGTGTGTGTGTGTGATGTCGCGGCTGACATCGAGTATAGACCGCTGTGAGCGATTTAAAGCGGGAATTGGTGAGTCTGTGTGTTTTTGTTCGTACTGTGTCACATTATCATATCTGTTCGCTCTTGCACCCGCTTACCTGTCTTTCATCCACAGTGGATTGATATGCTAATGTGACGCCATTCCTAATATAGGCTGTAGCCTTTTGGTTGTTTGTTGTTGGCCAAGTTGTTCAACAAGCTATTTTTTGTGTTTAATCTAATGCATTTTAATAATTATTGATTGTTATATTTTTGCAAATTAAATCTATATTTGATGATAGTTAGCACTGCTAACAAGTGAAACCTAAAAGCTAGCTAGCAGCTAAATTACTTATGTTCTAAAAATGGTAGTTATCTAACACAGTGCTTCTCAAACTTTTTCAGTTGCGACCCCCAGAATAACAACAGTTTACATTTGCGACCCCCAAACACAAAAAATAGGCGACACACAGAGTGCTAAATTAGCCTTATATCTAATGTTTGATGTTATTTTGAGAATATAGACCTAGAAAAATGACTTTGATTGGCCGACAAATAGGAATCTACATTTACCACTGCATTTAAAGGGTGTCAAGCCTTGTTTAAGACTATTCTATCAATTTTTCCCCATCATCACACTCCTTATCAGTTGGTGGCGGTAATGCACCTTTAAGTTGTTTGCCAACCGCCAATAAAAACACACAAAAAAAGAAGTTCCACTCCATCCTGCCGTTTTCTGCTGTGGAGAGTCATGGTACGTCACCGCGGACCCTCACGTCGTACATATTACTGGCTTATGTATTTTATTGACACCCCGTAATTTTAGTGGATCCAATCCACGTGCCACGCGACCCACGCCCATCAGGTGACATTGGACTGACCTGCTTCCGCTGCGCAGGTCACGTGCGTACTGGCCACTCCCCACGTGCGTCACGTCACGGCGCACACCCAGATAGGTCACGAGTGTCAATTTTTGCGTAATTAACACATTATACATCGATTTTTTTTTACCCTGTGAATAACTGAATAACACGCTTCGGTACAGAAAATGAGGATGCGCATTTATTTTGTTCATGAAGCAGAAGGAATAGGAAGTCCGAAAAGAGCCGGAGCGTTAGCGTCTGAAATATAACGGACCTGGAATGAGGGACTTGCAGACAGCTATGGAACACTTTAACGCGGACTAATCCTCTCTTTTGGTGAGTTCGGTTTTAATGTTGTTTGCCTTCTTGTTCTGACTATAAAACGCGAAAGCTGAAATGGGCTAAACGTTGCTAAAAGACTTCCATTTGGACCAACATCATCGTATTCACGCACGCTTAATATTACCTGACGTCACTAACTTACTTTAATGTGCAGTTTAAATATAAAATGTAGACCCATAATTTGCATAAATGTATATGCTGACGCGTCAAGTGGATATGAAAAGCGCATAATTACAGTGAATTTTGGAAGGAGGAGACCCAGAATGCAAAAAGTATCGCAGAGGAGGCGCAGCAGACCGTGGCAGTTCTACGTCGGATCCATGAAGCCCTCATCGATGGAGGTGCCTGGACCGTTTTGGGTCCACTGGCTTGTCTGCCGCCTGTCTGGGAACCACCTGAAGGGTGGTTTGTATGCTGGGCAACTGGGTAGTCGGTTATTTCCCACTTGAAAGATGCAAGTTAAGACTTCCAGCTGAATAACACCTATGTAAACAATTTGGCTAATGCTCACTGTAGGCGTAACAAATATGTAAATGTCTCAATATGGAAGCCCTTTTCTGCCAATGAATAAAAAATATAAGCCCAGCAGTGCTCGGGCTGAGCTCGAGTGACATGACAGCGGCTACAGTTCATGTGTTCCCTGCACTGGTGACAGCCATCTCGGCCTCAAAGGTCTGGACTGCTTCAGGTCATTGCCGTGGACAGATGATGAGGTCTGCGGTGTGCTCTTTGTGGATCGTCCAGACGTCCACTGCAGTGGCTGTGCTGCTGCTGAGGAAACGAGCAGAGTGTGCATTCTAAACATGGACACTTTGCTCCGTTAATTGGTCAATTCTATGAGCAAAAAGCTGCACAGACTGTGGCACATGCTGAGCTCAGTGCCCGGTTCTGGACCTGGTTGAATCTTAGTCCGGGCATTCAGGGAAAAGCCCGCGGACTTACGCTCCATTCCCCGTGAGCATGCTCTCCGTGGCCTCGCTCAGACTGGTTCAGACTGAAAGCACAGCAGCACCTGATAATACACACGGCTCCGGAGCCACACGGCGCGTGGCTCTGTCCTGCGCCCCATGGACCAGGCAGCATTCCACGGAGCACTTAGGTGTCCAGCTGTGCGTGACCGTGCACGCGCTGCTGTGCTACGCTCAATGCATTCACTTCTCGTTCTGGTCTTGGTCCGGTTAGAGTGGGACAAGTCCATTGCGATGACATATGTTCCAAACCCGGGGGGTAACTGAGCCCTGCATGTTTACGCACAGCTGGAGACTTGAGTGCTCAGTGTAATGCTGCGTGGTCCATCACACAAAAGCCCTTAGTAAAGCTTTCAATGTACAGGGAATAACATGTTTTCAACAGAGTAAAACTAAAATAGTACAACTGAGCATATTTCCTCCATTTTGGTGTATTTTGGATCATTTCCCAGTCAACTATTTGGCTTGGTTTCCGACGCCATTTAGTAAGTATTTAGATTATTATACTTATACAATAAGAATGCATCAAGTGTCAAGAGTGTTATATAATGGGGCATGTGGCCAAAACAGACCCCGAACAGACTGAGTAGTCGAACTCGACGTACGCGTTGAAAGGTGCAACAGCAAAGCCTCCCAGCTCATGCCCAGCATTTGAGCTCGACATGTGTTGGGAGGACACAGAGGAGCCGCCCAGCTCACAAGAAGCGTTCTGGCTCTGCGTGCAGGGAGACAGCCATGGAGCCTCCAGATGGTGCTAGAGTGGCGGGTAGAGGTGATTTTGGGCGCAGCAAGGGAAACTCACTCTCGTGCAGTAAACCCAGAGGTGACGGTGATCGGTGGTGCAAACCCCGTAGCCCTGGAGGCAAGTCATTACAGCCGATCCACAGGTCTGAGAGCGGACAGGAGGCGGCGGATCGGGCTGGCTGGATCGTCATCGTCGCGACACCTGTAGCTAGCTTGCTGTTGCAGGGGGAGTGTCTTTGTAATAAAAACGTCAAAAACTGGGCATCCGATTGTTAGAAATGGTCCATAATAATCCAGATAGGAACGTTGTTAAAAGCCACTATAATCCGGGTTAGGTGTAAAAGGGTGTCTTAAAAACATAAAAAATAGACTTTTGCTCAGGAGCCAGTCTCTATAGCAACCGAGACGCTGAAGCATGCACAATCGTCGACAGCTCCGCCCCTCACCTGAGTGTCCAAGACACACGGTTCGGCCATGTCAGATGACATGACAACAAAGTCGATCATCGACCTCCGGCCTAGGGTGTCCTGGTGCCACGTGCACTGATGGACCTTGTGCTTCAACATGATGTTAATTATGGACAAACTGTGACTTACACAGAAGACCAATAACTGGACACCGCTCGGGTTCAGTGACACCTGGAGACACCCTCTCCAGGTGTCACTGTTGTTGCCCACGTGGGCGCTGAAGTCCCCCAGTAGAACAATGGAGTCCCCGGGCAGTGCACTGTCTAGTACCCCCTCAGGGACTCCAAGAAGGCCTGGTACTCTGCACCGCTGTTTGGCCCGCTCCATGTCCCTAGAGCCAGTTTCTGTGTCTGGAGATCCGGTCGTCGAGGCCCCTGCCTTCGACTGCTGTCCAGATCTCTCTGCACCGGCCCTTCAGGGATCCTCCCACAGGTGGTGGGTCCACGGGAGGACGGCCCCACGTTGCTCTTTCGGGCCTGGCCCCGTGTGGAAAGAAAAACAAACAAACATGTATTTACAAATAAAAACAATTATATTTAAAGCCCCAATGTCTACAATTTCAGACAAAATATACTTCACAGACCACCAGCTTGTCTCCATGGAGATGTTCTTGCTTTGCTTCCAACATCACAAAGAATGGCATCAAACTGATCTATCTCCATGAGTTATTGTGCATGCTCATAGAAAATAATGGAGGAGCCATCTTGCCACGCGTCAAAGCGTCATGTGCATTGGCAAAATAAAATCAATTTTATAAAAAATGGGCAAGTATAAATACTTCGCTTGATGGAAAAAAAAATCTGCTTGCTGTCTCACTCTTTTCTCAATTTATTGAGAAAAAATAAAACAAAAGGTTTCAATAATTTGATTTACCTTGTGTTACGTTTGTTTTTTTCTGTCTGTTCATGTTACATTAACTTTAAAGTTTTATTTTATGAAGTTGGACACTACCACAGTAATGAATTAGTACTTGAATGAACAATAATTGTAATACAAAATGAGTTTGGGAAATATGGAAGTTCATTCATTACATCCTCTCGGCAATGCATTGTTTACCCACCAGAGGGCGACAGACTGGTGGAGTGAAGCTGAGTAAAACTGATCTATTATCAAAGACACAAGGTTTATCACAACATATTTTTGTAATGCAGTGTTCTCTAATGTTCGAACAATTTCATGCATGCATGCTTTTATTCATTCAATAGCAGTTCAGTGTGGGAGAGTGTTGCTGCTGCTTGTTTCTAGTGGGACAGAGTTGGGGGAGGGACTTCCTGTCTTTGTCTGCTCTCACAGAATGAATAGAATTCAGTTTGTGTGGACGGGCTTGTTATTGAACCTGGTCTCTCCACTCTCTTAACTGTGAACGTTTGGGTTGTCTTTTCTGACATCGAACTCAGAGCAGCTGTGACTTTTATACACTTTTACATACGTACATACTCCCAACAGGAAGTAGCCTTAGCATGGGCACATGGGGCTAGCAAAGCATCATGGGTAATTATATGCAGCCAACATTTCTAAAACATTTCTAAATAATGGCCACATTTGAGCGCGCTTGTGTTGTACAGTCCTACTCTGCAGGAGTTGTAGTGTGTGTGTTGTGTCTGTGGTGTGTGTGTGTGTTGTGTAGTGTGTGTAGCACATGTGCTGCACTCTGACTGAGGACAGCATGTCTCTGAAGGACGTCCTCTCACGGCGCCTGTACAACTCATACTTACCTGGCAGGGGAGATACCATGATCATGAAGGTGGTTCACCCAGGGCGAGGCTCAGCCATTGCACTCCGGTTGTGCTGACCCCTGCGAATTCCCCAAATGTGGGAATCTCGACTGCATAATTTCTGGTAGTGGGGGACTGCGTTCGCGCTCTCCCCTGATAAAGTGGTCAAATATCAGTCATAAAGCTGTTCTACAGTATAGTGCTGTATTTATGTCATGTTCTGATTTCCTAGATCTGAAGTCTACTTCCAACTTGTTTAGCGTTCATGTGTATTTATCTTGATAGTATGGATGTTGATGCCACCAATAATGCACAAAGCTGAGTCTGCTCTTGAAAAGACAACTCTGCGTTAAATTAGTTGTTAAGTCTTCTCCGGCTAAAACATTTTACAGTTTTACAGTAGTTTACAGTTTAGCAAAGTCATGTTAAGTGTGGAAGTCGGGCAGCAGCTTTAGAATTTTTTTCCCCGAATAACATGAGCGTCTGTGCATTTTTCCACTCAAAAAAAAAAAAAAAAACATTTCAGAGGACCACATTATCGCAGCAGAAGTTACATACTTTTTTTACTGCAGAAGTAGAAAATTCCAGCTCAGGGATGCTTATAGAAAGCCCGATGTTTATGGAGAGCAGCATGTCTCAGACAGCACTGCTCAAACACACATTTCTTGCTAATACACAAGCTCTTTAGAATGCTGCTGGTATGTTTTGCCTATTTTGACAATTTTCCTCCAATGATGTGACCTAAGACAGTTTCAAGTATAGGTCCTGGTTAAACTCACGTCTATGCTGGACCATGAGTCCCACCCCCTGCAGGACGCTCTGTCTGCCCTGGAGAGCAGCTTCAGTGACAGACTGATTCACCCTCGCTGTGTGAAGGAGAGGTTTGGCAGGTCTTTCCTTCCTGCTGCTGTCAGACTTTATAATGAACACTGTTAGCCCTGAACATGTGTCAGTCACCCGCTATAATCATGTGCAATATAATTTAACATACTATTAATACACTTTTACCTCACCATAGTCACTTACTGTATAACCATTTTACTGTAAATAAGAGTGTGCACTTTATACCTTATACTCTATACTTTATATTGTATTTTTAGTATCATGTTTATTTATCCTATTTTTATTGCATGCAACTATTTCTTTCATTCCTGTCCTAAATTGTGTGTTGCAACAGTGGAATTTCCCCACTGTGGGACAAATAAAGGATCTCTTATCTTAAGTTAATAAGACAGTCCCGATGATACGTTTAAGACCAGTTGAATAAGTGGCAAAAGTCACATGTTGCATGGTTGGATCTTAACAAGGTTCAATTCAAATGAGTTGTTGAAAATAACAATTACATTGAAATGGGCTGTTTTCCAATTGATCAACAGTTTAAGACCACACTAGAGGTCGACCAATATATTTTTGCAAAATCGTCAATATTGGCCTGCACAGATGAAAATCACTGAAATAGTTCTGTGTAATGTGTAATTTCTTTGGCAACTGAAAAAGGTGTGTCTGTTCTGTGCATCTGCATAGAATGAAGTAAGGCTGAGAGTCTGTCTGTGTTATGCTTTATAACATCAGTATAGTTCTTGTGTGTCCATGACGTGCCCGAAAGAGGAAAACCGTTCTTCAATGCGTATTTGTCCATAAAGTTTCATAATATAAACCTCCAGAGCCTTTTATAATTTCACTATATGGCCCAGTAATAGGCTATAATATGGTAAATGAAGCAGCTCTAGGTGGTGCTGTGCAGGAGGGAGAGGCTTGTAAATGATTTATGTATGTTCCATTTAAAATCAGCCAATTTTACATTATGTCATTTACATTACATTATGAGCATTATTTTATTTTATTTATTTTCCACACCCTATTTAAAAAATAAATTCATACAAATTTTACATAATTTTAAGCAGATTTGGCCCTAACTAGTGGACAGACGACAAAACCGTCTATTGAGGTATAATAGAGTCCTTTCCATAGAACTATAATAAAACCTGGAAGATGAATCCAAGATGGCCGTCCTGTTTATCCCTATGGCGTGTGCTCATTGGTGCATGACCCCAAAAAAGTTTCTTACTTCCGCATTTACTTCCTGATACGGCGGCTGACATCTTTGTTTTACTTCCTGAAACGATGGCTGCCATCTTTGTTTTACTTCCTGAAACGGAGGCTGCCATCTTTGTTTTAGGGCGCCATGTGACGACAATCCCCCACTTCATATAAAAACGGTAATTTCGGTGATTTTAGAAACGGTAGAAAAGAACATTTCCTTCTATTTTATTTAAATACAGATAATAATTCAGTCCTGTCTGCAATTATAATGAGCAATTTTAGAAAAAGGCTGGTTCCAAGAGGCTACAGTACCTCGCATGGCCACAAATCAATCTGGGACCACAGACAGAGGGGGCGTGGCTTATCCAGTTCATTTAATACATCCATGGTCCTTTCACATAGTTCAAAATCCCGGAGGATTTCCTTAAAATCACGCGTGACAATGTGTGATTTGCAATTGAAGGGGCATGTGTTATCAACAACAACATTAACTACACTGGGGGATAATAGAGTATTGAAAACCGTTGGAAACCGTATCGATTATACAGATTATTTTAAACGTATTGGTCGCGAGATGTCAGACGTTAGTAGGAAGTGTATCTGATCATTTTAGCACGCAGAGCATCACAGACTATTTGACAGCAAAGATTTGACTGGGACAATCTCCGAGCGTTTAAAAGCCTCAAGGATTATAAGTTCTTCAGCGATGACTATGTACAGAAAATGAAAACTGCGTGGCATATCGATGTGAAAATATGGGATGGGACACACACACACACACACACACACACACACACACACACACACACACACACACACACACACACACACACGTGCACTAACAGTGTTTACGATGACATTTAATGGATATTGCCCAACTTTACTTCATATGGCACTAATATTAATACATTTTATCCATTCGTGCCTTTAAAAAAAAAACAATCCACGATAGGGAACACCAGGTTGTGAAAGTGGTAGTGAGAATTTTGAGTTGATTCTTGGTTTTATTGGAACATTAAACTAATCTGACTGACATGTCAGAAGTAGTTTGGTGCTAGGCCATGGAAAGATTTGTTTTCTGTAGTTTCAACTCTAATTTTGAAGATTAGAAGATTTATTTAATTACTGTGGTTGGTATAGCGCCAATGCCCCCACTGTGTAATAACAGGCCCGTAACACTAGATGGCGCCAAAACATTATCCTGTTCATATGGAAAATATTCAAGCAACGTTTATTTCTATTTTACTGTCCCCACATCTAATCTAAGATCATCTAATCTAAACTCTAACATGTTTATTATTATATTTAGATGATATAAGATGTAGTATTACGGGGAGATAGTTTGATTAGTTTGAAATAGTCTGGTGTGACTATAGGAGGATGCAGTGTTGTTATACTTGTTTCCTGGGGGTGGAGTTGGAGGACGGACTTCCTGTTTCTGTCTGCCCTTACAGAATGAATGAAGTAACGTTATTTTAGCTGTGCTTAAGTTATTCCTGCATTTTTAATGATGAACTCTATGGATGTTACACTTGAATTACTCGCAGCAGTAGTTGTATTGTCTCAGTAGTGTGTGTGTTGTGTCTGTGGTGTGTGTGTGTTGTGTAGTGTGTGTAGCACATGTGCTGCACTCTGACTGAGGACAGCATGTCTCTGAAGGACGTCCTCTCACGGCGCCTGTACAACTCATACTTACCTGGCAGGGGAGATACCATGATCATGAAGGTGGTTCACCCAGGGCGAGGCTCAGCCATTGCACTCCGGTTGTGCTGACCCCTGCGAATTCCCCAAATGTGGGAATCTCGACTGCATAATTTGTGGTAGTGGGGGACTGCGTTCGCGCTCTCCCCTGATAAAGTGGTGGAAGAAAATAATATAAATACTGCAGCTGTCAAAGGTTGTGCCAGACTTTCTGCTAAAATAATTCTCAGCACGTATTTGATAAATGCGGTTATTGAAGGAGAAAAGGTGAATCGTATTAATGAAAAGACTTAACTATTATGTCCGTAACATATAAGAAATTAATAGAAGAAATGCATGTGATAGCTAAGATGTAAATTGCATAATAAGTGCTAATAAATAAAGCAGTGCTTAGTGAAAACAGTGCTTGCAACATTTACCATTTATTACTTTGAACTGAATGTAGGGTTTTACAAATGAAGTTGTTACTCCAACTCACTTAACAGACGTACAGCAGATGAAATGTGCGATATAAAAATAGACAGTAGCGATGGGCAAATTGAAACGGGTGTTTTGACACCGTTTCGAAGCCCCAAAGCGAATGCGCTTAAAAACACTGCTCCGAAACATGATTCAAAGGGCTTGTCACGTGATCTAGATGCAGCGGTTCATGAACCGGCTGAGTCACGTGACAAGGTTCATGAACCGCTGCTGTTTCACTGGGGTGTCACTAGGGGGAGTCTTTCATCTCGAGTTTATTGACAGTGCTTTAAACGAACCACACTATAGCCAGTCTGTCTCAAACCTATGACTCCATAAGTCTCAACTTTATTTTTACAGTTAGTTTTTATTTTTATTTAATTTTACTGTCTATGGTCTCAACCTGCTTCCAGAAGGTTTGAAAAAAGTGTTTGCACATCGGACTCATGATGAGGGTTTGTGAAAAGCAAGATAAGCAATCATTTTTGGATTGTCAAGAGTTTGTGCAACTTTCTCAAACAGAGACGCCCTCAGTCTACAGCAGGGGTGTCAAACATGCAGCCTGCGGGCTGACTGCGGCCCTAAAGGCTATTTCTGGTGGCCCCTGAGATTATTTTTAATCTATCTAATAAACGGCCCGCCAATAAAACGCATAGAACCCGTCAAAACTACAACTACCATAATGCATTGCAGCATTAGCGGCCACATGGCCCCTCCCCTGCTGCTCCTGCAGCGCAGTGCAGAGAGTTGAACCCAGCAATGGACAGAGAGCACGCGGGATGTGAGTCCAGGAGCTTCAGGAGCAGCTCAGAGAGAAGGTCAAAGTGGGAGGAGCATAACTTTGTTTATTTCATTTGTTATCAAAGTAAAGTTAGGCTTCACTGCATTGTGTTATGAAATGAACATCACAAATACACGCTCTGTCTGATGAAGCTAAAGCCACCAGCACCAGCTGCATTTACAAAGTCACAGCAGAGTGTGAGAAGTATCTATGCAGGTGAATGACACACGGGGAGGGCATCTGACATCTTTCCCCCATGTCTCTTTCATCTGTCTCTCCTTAATAACGCGACAAAGCGCTGCAGTAATACTTGGCTCACAGACACAAACAGCACTCGTCCTAAAGCTGCAGATACTTGGACTCATGACTCCTGCAGCTGAAGGTTTGATCATTCACCGACACAAAAACCACTGTTTCAAATAAAGAGAGGAGCAGCTGAAAATCCCAGGCTTGTGCAAATCACTATGTCAGTAATTATTGGGCCTAATAATACGTTACTTAATTAATATCAACATGAGCTTATTACTAAAACACAGTTGAAGCTAGTTTGTGGATTATTAGGTATTATAATTTCTAAATTCTGAAATATAACAAATATACCTTTAGTGCGTTTCAAGTCTGTCTCTGTTGCGGCCCCTGACCGGCTCTAATTTTCTAAATTTGGCCCCCTCTCAGTGAGTTTGACACCCCCTGTCCTACAGTATGAGATAGTAAACATGCGTAACAGCGTCACATTGGTGTAGCGGTTATCGCTCTGCACTGACGAAATCGTAAAGCAATTGTAGAACAGTGTGATGAAGGTGGGCAGAGTACACGAGGCGGGTGGAGACAATTGACCCTTTGCATGTGTCGTCATGATGGACGGCAGAGGCACTGTCTGTGCATCTAAAATAATGGAACCTCTGTTGAAGACCTGCCCAATAAACAGCTGATTGTATTGATTTTACAAGTAAAATTGTGATCTCCTGTTGTGCGGTTGGCTGCACTAACAGGGAGGGAGTAAACCTAATGTAACTTTTTTTCATATAGACCCTTCCTGTGTTCTGTATGCAATCAATTCATTTTGACGGAGCAGCAGATAAAACGGTAGCAAACTACACTTGTACACTGGTAATGTTTTCTACAGAGGCTCTGGTGTTACTCGCGTGTGTCCAGTGGTTGTCAGACAGTCCTGGTTTTTCATAGTTTGTTGTGTTTGGAGGCTAAAGCTAACTCCTCCGTTGAAAATGCATTCGACGTGGGATTGAACCAGGCAAATGGAACGCAGTGTTTCATTTACAAACACTGAAGGGTCATGATTAGCAGCGATAAACCAGAAGCACTGGAAGCAAAGCACTCAGATTTACATTGAGCCAAGTGAATGAAAATGAACTGGTATGAATGTATGTACAATCCAACTTGCTCTGCTTAATGCGTAATACAAATATTCATAAACTGCCTGCCCCTGTCAGGTGTACGTTAATGGAGCTCATTGATCATCTGTCAATGAGAATAATCTAAATCAAACTTTTCTCACCTCAAGAGTTTGTGCTTCGTTCATTGATTCTGTTCAAATCTGTGTCAGTCCACTGGGTCAGCTTCCAGTAGTGCAATCTTTACTTTCTCCAAAAAAATATGCTTTTTGAGCATCTTAAATGTGTACCACTTACTGTGACAACTGAACTAAATATGCATTAGAAGTAGAGTCATGACTAAACATGGACCGGCCTCCTGCTGGTGCCAGAGTCAGGACTAAACATGGACCGGCCTCCTGCTGGTGCCAGAGTCAGGACTAAACATGGACCGGCCTCCTGCTGGTGCCAGAGTCAGGACTAAACATGGACCGGCCTCCTTGTGGTGCCAGAGTTAGGACTAAACATGGACCGGCCTCCTGCTGGTGCCAGAGTCAGGACTAAACATGGACCGGCCTCCTGCTGGTGCCAGAGTCAGGACTAAACATGGACCGGCCTCCTTGTGGTGCCAGAGTCAGGACTAAACATGGACCGGCCTCCTTGTGGTGCCAGAGTTAGGACTAAACATGGACCGGCCTCCTTGTGGTGCCAGAGTCAGGACTAAACATGGACCAGCCTCCTGCTGGTGCCAGAGTTAGGACTACACCTGAGGAATCAGTTTTATGCTGCTAAAATCTGGAACAGTTTCCCTGAGGTCGTGAGACAGCCTCCTATGCTAGCAGTATTTAAATCTAGATTTAAAACGGTTCTTTGCATATAATGGAGGGAATTTTATCTACTATTGCAAATACCTTTTAATGTTTTTAAGTATTTATGCTCTTATCTTTGTATTGTGTTGCGATTTTAATGTTTTATTATTGCAAAGCACTTTGTGTTACCTTTGTTTGAATTGTGCTCTACAATTCAATTTTGATTGATAATGGCCCCTTAACACCAGATATCGCTATGGTGAAAACTATTCTAAATAAATATGTTGGGTTTTTTTATCCTCCCGTCTTTGTATGATCTTCTACAATCTGCATTTAACTATGCTAAATAAGATGCTGCGTTGTTTCTACTAGTATGGTATGGACATGGGGCCAAGTGTTGCTGCTGCTTGTTTCTAGTGGGACAGAGTTGGGGGAGGGACTTCCTGTCTTTGTCTGCTCTCACAGAATGAATAGAATTCAGTTTGTGTGGACGGGCTTGTTATTGAACCTGGTCTCTCCACTCTCTTAACTGTGAACGTTTGGGTTGTCTTTTCTGACATCGAACTCAGAGCAGCTGTGACTTTTATACACTTTTACATACGTACATACTCCCAACAGGAAGTAGCCTTAGCATGGGCACATGGGGCTAGCAAAGCATCATGGGTAATTATATGCAGCCAACATTTCTAAAACATTTCTAAATAATGGCCACATTTGAGCGCGCTTGTGTTGTACAGTCCTACTCTGCAGGAGTTGTAGTGTGTGTGTTGTGTCTGTGGTGTGTGTGTGTTGTGTAGTGTGTGTAGCACATGTGCTGCACTCTGACTGAGGACAGCATGTCTCTGAAGGACGTCCTCTCACGGCGCCTGTACAACTCATACTTACCTGGCAGGGGAGATACCATGATCATGAAGGTGGTTCACCCAGGGCGAGGCTCAGCCATTGCACTCCGGTTGTGCTGACCCCTGCGAATTCCCCAAATGTGGGAATCTCGACTGCATAATTTGTGGTAGTGGGGGACTGCGTTCGCGCTCTCCCCTGATAAAGTGGTAGAAGAAAACATGTCTTGATGAGAAATGGTCATACAGTGATTGCTGGATGTCTGACTCTGTGTTCCTCTATAGACTGCTGCTCTTCGTAAAGCACTGATGATTTCACTCACCGTGGAAGTGCTTCATGAACCTCCTACTGGAGGAGCAAGCTGGAGACACGTAACAAAGTCTGGTTCATTTCAAACAATCACTTGCTTGTGATTAAGTGTGATTATTATTGATTATTATTAAGTATTGGTGATTAAACTTGGCCTCAAAATAGTGCGTGCGTGTGTGGGTGTGGGTGTGTGTTTTCTCACAGTCATGGTCGAAAATCTTTAGTATTTCTCCCCAAAAAAGTATTGCAATTCCACGTTTTTTGCTATACACATATTTTATTACCGTTTCATGAATTGGAACAATTAAAACTGAGAAAAAAAAGTAAGTGGTATCAGACACACACTGTGGCCACATCGGTGTCACACTCGTCAAAATCTGAGGTCAGAGCACTGCAGTTACACAGTATTGAGCACTTTTCACAAGACCTTTGTAGGCCTTCGTCCATTAATGAAGCGTCCCTGGATAGAATTCTGGATGTAATTTCGTGGGATTCAAATGCTACAGTAATAAATGTTATGATAACGCAATGGGCAGATGGCAGACCCTCCACACAAAAGTTCCATAGTGCACCTTTAATCATACATTATGACTGCAGGCTGCTTCTGTCCAATATTCCACTGGAGGCATTGAAGAAAACTTGTGGCACAGTTGGGTTCACCTGTAGTTCACATCCTGCTCATCACTTGTGTCTAAACCTTGTCAGTGTTTCTCTGTGAGCTGCTCTTTCCTCTGCTCCTCTCTCTGCAGCCCCTGCTCTCCAGCGCCCCCTGTCTGTGAGCTGCTCTGTCCTCTGCTCATCTCTCTGCAGCCCCTGCTCTCCAGCGCCCCCTGTCTGTGAGCTGCTCTGTCCTCTGCTCATCTCTCTGCAGCCCCTGCTCTCCAGCGCCCCCTGTCTGTGAGCTGCTCTTTCCTCTGCTCCTCTCTCTGCAGCCCCTGCTCTCCAGCGCCCCCTGTCTGTGAGCTGCTCTGTCCTCTGCTCCTCTCTCTGCAGCCCCTGCTCTCCAGCGCCCCCTGTCTGTGAGCTGCTCTGTCCTCTGCTCCTCTCTCTGCAGCCCCTGCTCTCCAGCGCCCCCTGTCTGTGAGCTGCTCTGTCCTCTGCTCATCTCTCTGCAGCCCCTGCTCTCCAGCGCCCCCTGTCTGTGAGCTGCTCTGTCCTCTGCTCCTCTCTCTGCAGCCCCTGCTCTGCAGCGCCCCCTGTCTGTGAGCTGCTCTGTCCTCTGCTCCTCTCTCTGCAGCCCCTGCTCTGCAGCGCCCCCTGTCTGTGAGCTGCTGGACTGTGTATGCTACAGAAAAACCGAAGCCTGAAACCTTTGTCAGGATAACTGGCCTCATATTTGATATAGTTTCTAAGAGAAGTCAATAGAGATTGCGAGCAGGGATGAATGTAGCTTTATTCTTTTGTCACATTTATACTGCCAGCTGTAATAATAGCTGCTCCACTGAGAGACACAGGAAATCATTCTGTTGTCATCAAAGTGACAATCTTATTGAAGAGATACTGTGCAGTATTCAGTACACTTGTAAAACTACATGATAATGTAATTATGTAAATATGCTGTGAGGGTATATTTTTTGTTCATAGTTTAGTTGATTAAGAAACAACAAACAACAACAGATTTATTGTATTTTATTCCATTGTGACACTGCGAATAACAAGTCTATTCTTATTTTAATAACTTCTATTTTTCTCTGCTCGTCTATTGCATGTCTGTAACAAAAAATATTTTCCCTTGGGGATGAATAAAAGTAATTTTGATTCTATGTGAGTGTGGGTCATAGTCATACACAAAAATGTATTTTTTTTGGGAGGGGTACCCTTTTTTGTGAAATTTAATATCAGATTTGTGATTTTGGCAATCAAACACCTATGTAATATCAAAAATGAAAAATGGATTACATTTTTTTGGTTTGTTTTAAAAATACAAATTCTAAAACAAGGTTTAGAGCAAAGATTCATAAAATCATCATTAGGGTACACTAGAGTCACCTTCCTTCCTCCTAGTGGTTCTAGCTCCACAGTCCAAATGGACCTCAGTCCTGGCAGTGGCTCGCTGCAGTCCAGGCCTTTGAGCCATCGGTGACCGAGGAGTGCATGAGCAGCTGTCATTTCCTTCACCGCTTGGACGCCACTGCTGTTACTGCCCTCAAGAAAAAACAACTTCAAGTTTTAAAAATGAATAAAGCTATGGGAATGATTTACTAATTTTTAAACCAATGATCACATTGAAAACTGAAACCTAATCCTTTTTTGTTCTGGTCCTGACTAGAACCAGGAAGTACCATCACATTAGTCCACAGGTCTCTGCACTGGACTAATGTGCTTGAACCGGCCTCCTGCTGGTGCCAGAGTCAGGACTAAACATGGACTGGCCTCCTGCTGGTGCCAGAGTCAGGACTAAACATGGACCGGCCTCCTGCTGGTGCCAGTCAGGACTAACCATGGACCGGCCTCCTGCTGGTGCCAGAGTCAGGACTAACCGTGGACCGGCCTCCTGCTGGTGCCAGAGTCAGGACTAACCGTGGACTGGCCTCCTGCTGGTGCCAGTCAGGACTAACCATGGACTGGCCTCCTGCTGGTGCCAGTCAGGACTAACCATGAACCGGCCTCCTGCTGGTGCCAGAGTCAGGACTAACCATGGACCGGCCTCCTGCTGGTGCCAGAGTCAGGACTAAACATGGACCGGCCTCCTGCTGCTGCCAGAGTCTGGACTAACCATGGACCGGCCTCCTGCTGGTGCCAGAGTCAGGACTAACCATGGACCGGCCTCCTGCTGGTGCCAGTCAGGACTAACCATGGACTGGCCTCCTGCTGGTGCCAGTCAGGACTAAACATGGACCGGCCTCCTGCTGGTGCCAGTCAGGACTAAACATGGACTCGCCTCCTTCTGGTGCCAGTCAGGACTAAACATGGACCGGCCTCCTGCTGGTGCCAGTCAGGACTAACCATGGACTGGCCTCCTGCTGGTGCCAGTCAGGACTAACCATGGACAGGCCTCCTGCTGGTGCCAGTCAGGACTAACCATGGACCGGCCTCCTGCTGGTGCCAGTCAGGACTAAACATGGACCGGCCTCCTGCTGGTGCCAGAGTCAGGACTAACCATGGACCGGCCTCCTGCTGGTGCCAGTCAGGACTAACCATGGACTGGCCTCCTGCTGGTGCCAGTCAGGACTAACCATGGACCGGCCTCCTGCTGGTGCCAGTCAGGACTAACCATGGACCGGCCTCCTGCTGGTGCCAGTCAGGACTAAACATGGACTGGCCTCCTGCTGGTGCCAGTCAGGACTAACCATGGACTGGCCTCCTGCTGGTGCCAGTCAGGACTAACCATGGACTGGCCTCCTGCTGGTGCCAGTCAGGACTAACCATGGACCGGCCTCCTGCTGGTGCCAGTCAGGACTAAACATGGACCGGCCTCCTGCTGGTGCCAGTCAGGACTAACCATGGACCGGCCTCCTGCTGGTGCCAGTCAGGACTAAACATGGACCGGCCTCCTGCTGGTGCCAGAGTCAGGACTAACATGGACCGGCCTCCTGCTGGTGCCAGTCAGGACTAAACATGGACCGGCCTCCTGCTGGTGCCAGTCAGGACTAAACATGGACCGGCCTCCTGCTGGTGCCAGTCAGGACTTCTTCCTGCAGATGTAAGACAGGCCTCTGCTCTGACAATGTGAACAATCCAGGCTCAAGACAGTTGTGTTCAGCTGTGCACACAGATTTGATCTGCACTCTGATCTTGTAAAGTACATTTTATGATTATGTCTTTCTCTATTTGTGATTTTATGCATATTTTTCTGTTACGTATCGCACTTTGAATTATTGTGTGTACAAATTGTGCTGTTCTGTACAGACCAAAGAGGATGTGACTCAAGTAGGGTTAGGGTTGGGTACTTTTCTGTATAAGTGGTTGTTGCATGAACCCCTTTACAGTTGTCTTTGAGTGCAGTGTGGGTTGGATACATGGAGATATTCTTCAGCCCTAGTTTGGTCGTGGTCCTCCTTTTTGGTACATTTGTACATGTTTTGTACATTCACTTTTAGTTGAATATGTAAATGCAAAGACCACACTGTTATTTTATTTTTTATTTATTTTTGAGGAAGACGTACCTTTCCATGGAACATGGAATCATTGTTCATTTAAATGAACTTGTAAATGATATGAAAGAGACATTTGGGCTGGTGTTTCTGTCTACAGGAGTGAAATGTTGTTTTGGGGACATACTGATGTGCAATTAAGAATTAAATGTGTTATTTCAAGCAGAAACTCCTTATTTGTTATTTATTTCTTACTATGAACTATAATTTAATAAATAATTTAAAAACATGATTTAATAGGCTTTTAAAAATGGTTTATGGAATATTAATTTTTTTAATAGATTATTCAATTAATCGTTGATTGTGAGAAGCACTGACTGTTTCTGTCTGATCACTTTTTAATTCATCACGTCTTCTGATGTCATGTCACATCCATAAATCTTAGATGAAAAAATGTGCCGTGGACACTCGGCTTTAAGCTTACAATATCAATGTACAGTAGGATTGTGGTATTTTGAACAACTCTTTTTTTTGTGTTTGGCCTGTGTGTCTCAGACCCATACTTTGGCCTTAGCTGGGTGGGGCCCTGGACGGTCCCCCGGGCGGTCCCCACAGCAAGGGCCCAGGCCGCGGTGGTGTGCGGCGGGCAGGTTCTTGTAGACTGCACGGCTATAGGGGATGAAGCAGAGCCCCAGCTGCAGGTGTCGGGCCAGGCGACAGTACGCTGCCAGGGCCAGCACCAGGAGCGGGGTCATGAGGAGAAAACCCACCACCAGCAGGGCCACACAGCCCCCATCTGTGAGCAGCTCCGAGCAGTACGGGGCAGAGGTGTGGGGTCGCACCTGGGGACAGCAAACAAACCGTGAGGAGCACACACCAATCCAGTGACTTTGTGTTGTGAGTGGGGGTGTGTGTGTCACAGCCCCTGGACTACAGCGCCCCCTGTCTGTGAGCTGCTCTGTCCTCTGCTCCTCTCTCTGCAGCCCCTGCTCTGCAGGGCCCCCTGTCTGTGAGCTGCTGGACTGTGTAAGCTACAGAAAAACTGAAGCCTGAAACTTTTGTCAGGACAACTGGCCTCATATTTTATATTTTATATTGTCAATAGAGATCAGGAGCAGGGATGAATGTAGCTTTATTCTTTTGTCACATTTATACTGCCAGCTGTAATAATAGCTGCTCCACTGAGAGACACAGGAAATCATTCTGTTGTCATCAAAGTGACAATCTTATTGAAGAGATACTGTGCAGTATTCAGTACACTTGTAAAACTACATGATAATGTAATTATGTAAATATGCTGTGAGGGTATATTTTTTCTAAGCTAAGTTATAATGTAAATTTATTTTGTTCATAGTTTAGTTGATTAAAAAACAACAAACAACAACAGATTTATTGTATTTTATTCCATTGTGACACTGCGAATTACAAGTCTATTCTTATTTTGATAACCACTATTTTCTTCTGCTGGTCTATTGCATGTCTGTAACAAAAGAGGGGTGGAGCGCAGACTTTCTTAATCCCTGTGTGAGCTGTGGTCACATGAGGCACAAATCTGAGTTGGGAAGAGCTCATTTTGAATGTGGAATTCAAAATATAAACTCAGAGACCAAGTGTAATTTAAGCAAATTTAGTTAACAATCCAGGGTTTGCATCAGCCAACCTTCTTGAGGTTACACTTGATACTGAACAACTGCACAATCCTGAGCATTGAAAAGCATGTCTGCAGAGCCTAAACTACAGAGTTGGCAGATGTGATGAAGCAGATCCAATAGAGACTCGGGGACATGGCTTTCTTCACTTTTTACTTTGCTAGAGCTCATCTGTACTTACTGTGGAGTGGCAGAGGAAGCCAAAGACCACCATGACCACAGCAGGGGTGAGGATGGAGCCGAACACCAGGGCTGCCAGGCAGGCGTTGATGGCTGCGATGAGCAGGTTCTGAGCCGTGACCAGCACAGAGCAGGCCCAACAGTCCAGAGAGCCCCGGAGCTCCAGCGGGCCCTCGCTCCCCCCGCTGTCTGCTGCAGAATATGGAGGAGGCACCACCACCCGCGGGCTCTCCCTGCCTGCTCCCGCAGGGTGCAGCAGGTGAGGGTGGTGCTGCTCTTCAGACAGGTCCACAGCCTGGTGGTGCGCTCCCTTCTCCAGTGTCCCGCTCACACTCATCAGCTGCACAGACGAGGGATGATTAGACATGTGGCAAGGTTTAGAGCTTACTTTGGGTGTTTTTTTGTCTGCTGCATTTGACCCATTTTTTATACAGAACTGAATAACTGGCTTTGGCAGTTGTTGTGTGAGTAACCTTCCAGTTCTATTTTCATAAAAAGTATTTTGAGTTTGGAAAAGTACATATTCTGTTCATTTCATGAAGATTAAATGCAACATTGGTATTATAAGGATACATGAGAGTACCATCTCATGTTTTGAACATTTTTTTTATTATGGACCAAATGAAAGAATTTCTCTGCTTTGTGCAATGACACTGAGTACATCCAGCCAGTAGATGGTGCCTAGTGCTACACACAATTTAGTTATGTTAGCACTTTAAAACACACAATGTTCAGGTTAGCAGTAGCCGTTAATGTGTTTATATGGCAGAAATGCTCAGAACAAGATTTAAGGACTTAAGATTCTCGGATAAATGACGTATATGATCTGAAAATCATCACTGAACAAGGGAGTTCAGCAGGAAGTACTTTTGACGGTCAGAGGGAGAGGGTTTTCTAATAAACATTCCTCAAAAAGCGTGAATGCAACTTCAGTGTGTTTTTGATGATAGAACATTGTTAGAACATGGTTAAAAGCTTAAAAAAGTCACTTTAGCTGAATAAGTGTCATTTAACATCAGAATTACTCGTTATTATAGAGTCTGTAATCACATGGAAAACGTGCAATTTAGTTTCTATCTCACATTTTTGTTATTCATATATTTTTGTTCCTGGGTTACTTCTAGACAGGGGTCTCAAACACGCAGCCCACGGGCCAAATGCAGCCCTCAAGGCAATTCCTGGTGGGCCCCAAGATTATTTTAAATTTGTATTATAAGCAGCCCACTGATAAAACGCATAGAACCTGTTAAACCTGTGTGTGTGTGTGTGTGTGTGTGTGTGTGTGTGTGTGTGTGTGTGTGTGTGTGTGTGTGTGTGTGTGTGTGTGTGTGTGTGTGTGTGTGTGTGTGTGTGTGTGTGTGCGTGCGTGTGTGCGTGCGTGTGTGTGTCCTGCTGCATGTAACAGTGCAGTCCCATCACACCAGGAGCAGATGAGGAGCAGCTTTAGAGCAGCAGAAATGACCAGCACATATAACTGTGGTCATGTGTGCGACAGCTGTTTTTAGTAGCAGTTATAGCTACAGAGTGTTAGTGCTGATGCTAAATGATGCACCTGAATGCCTCGCAATCTGAGTCTGGTTGTTTAGTAACCTGGCTCACGCCCGATCGATATGTGTATCACTCTGAATTAGTTCTACACATCAGCCTGGATATGCACTCGCCAAATGTGTTCGGGAAAATGTGTAACATCATGACGTACATTTGAACTGAAGGTCGCATCGTCAGCACTTTTATGGCACGTTTTCAAAAGAAAACTAGTCCATAAACGTGTTGAAATAGGCCCAAGTACGTCCGTCTGCGTTGCCATGTTTGTTTAGGTTTGTCTATTTGTCTTCCGCCCAAACCACAATGCAGCGCTGTGATTGGTGCGCCACACAACGGCTGGTGCATCCCTGACAGCGGCACATGGCCCAGATGGATTCTCAAGAGTTTGTGAACTCACAAATATTGCCAGAATTCATATGGCAGGGCCAGGTTAGTTGTTCAGCGCTCTTTGTGCTTGTAAACTGGAGCATTGGTCTTTTGTGAAATTGAACCAGAGACCACTTTACAGTGCAGCGAGTGCATCACTGGTCTGAAATAATCCACTGAGACCTGAGCCCAGTGACTGATCACAATGTATGCAGTCTTTTTTCAGAAAAATGTAAATGATTACTTTGATAAAGTTTTCAAAAACATGGGGCCTATCTGCAGGTCATGGGGAGGTCGGTGTTATCGGTCAGGAAGCCGTGTGATGACCATCTGGATGTGTACAACAGGAAAGCCTCTGATCCAGAGGTTCAAACGTGGACTCCTGGGTGTTCCTCTGCGGCCCACTGCCTCACACCCACTCTTTGATCAATGGGGAGGATTTTATACTAATGAGATAAATCAGCTACAGTAAGTGTAGACTTTTTTGTCTTCTTTAGTTTTGGATGGTTTAATATATTTTAACTGACCAATAAAATGACCTGATACTAGTAGAACTATTTAACTTGAAAGTTATTTCATCCGATTCTTTTGATGCCACTGGTCGAAACTGAAGAGGCTACTTGGATGAGTAGCAAGACTTTAAAACTTTAAAACATTTGTCCAGTTGACAGAATTGCATTTCTTTGTGTTACAAAAAATATAATCTTTGAGAATTACATGTTGTGATTTTTCAAGTTAATTTCAAGTTCATTTGTTACAAAATTACTTCCAATTTGTTTCTCTTGAGATTTTAAAATCATAGCATAGCACCGGCAAATAATTCAAATCAGCTGAACTCAGAACATCAGACAAACGTCTAATTCAAGCGTGTGTTGGGGTGAGGTGCAGAGCACTTAATGAACTAATCCATGTAAACTATGTTTTCAGAACAGGTTTGAAGAGATGTAAACAACCAAGTTTTATACAGAATGAGATGGACTCACGGCTGGGTGTTCTGCCAGACCAACGAGCCCATATTTCTATTGTCTGTAACAAAGCAGCTGCAACAACTAGTTTCCCAGACACAGACCCTCCCCTCCGCTCTCCTGGGTGCTGTACTCACAGCGGCTGGGTGCTCCATGGGGTGCTCTTCTCCCTCCAGGATGGCGAGATGGGGCTTCTTTTGGCGCTCTTTTGGTTGGTCTTAGAAGATTGTTTTGTTTTGGAAATGCTTTGTGGTGGTGAAAGTAAAAAAAAACAAAACTTCCTTCACTCCAGTTTTTGGGAGAATCTTTGGACTTGGAGTGTGTTTTAGATGTGTCTCCCTCCTTTGCCATCACTTGTCTCTCCACCCACTAGCGCTTATCAGCCCCTCCTGGTCCTCCTCCTGCGTGGACCATCTCGCACATTCCTCCACTCTGATCCAGGCCTGGTGCAGGGGTGAGGGGCGGAGGGGGCACGGGGGCTGGGGGCCTGATAAGTCGTGGTTTGGAGACTAGAGGAGTGTGGGGGAGGGCAGCTTAGACGCATCGGTATGTGAGAGCACAATAGTTTAACTTGAGAACTTCATTTTCAACCTTTATGTGAACTGAATAAAGTATGTTTTGAATAAGATCCTTTCCCCCTCTGCATCGCCTGCAGAAATGCTTCTTAAACTTGTGTGTGGTGTTTGGAGTTTTGAAATTCCTTTTCCAACTGCAACCTTTGAAATTGAGCTTTTGGTTTGGTAGTAGTTCATCTTGTCTGATCTGTGTCCTGGTGGCAGCTGTTACTGTTGTTTAAAATAGTAATCATTTGAATATTTGAGTTTTTGGATGAGGTAGTTATAAGATATTTGTACATTGTGCAGAAGAACAGCACTGAACACCGGGGGCCACGGGGGGCAGCAGTGGGCACCGGGGGCCACGGGGGGCAGCACTGAACACCGGGGGCCACGGGGGGCAGCACTGAACACCGGGGGCCACGGGGGGCAGCAGTGGGCACCGGGGGCCACGGGGGGCAGCACTGAACACCGGGGGCCACGGGGGGCAGAACTAAGCACCGGGGGCCATGGGGGACAGCAGTGAGCACCGGGGGCCACGTGGGGGCAGTGAGTCAGGTGCAACTGTTATGTTTTTATGCCAGACACTTTTCACACCTGAATGTGGTCTGTAAGTGATTGACGGTAGTCGAAGGGGCTGATGGCACAAATGTGGCAAGCTCACCGCCAACAGTCTGCCCCAGGGCAGCTGTGGCAACAAAAAGATCTTAGAGGTACCAAGTGTGGAATGAATAAATAATGTACTGTAAATGTCTTTGATTGTCTAAAACACACTCTATAAATCAATTCATTGTTATAATAATTTCAAAAAGTCTAAGGACTCATTATAAAAAGAGCACTTGTTGGTGTAAAAGAATATGTTCAAAGTGATTCAGTTTAGTATGGGCTTCAATGGGAAAAGAAGGGATTCACTTAAGTCTCCATAAGTATCCAATTAATTATATATATAAAAAAATTATAATATTTACCTCAGAGGATTAATTTGAGGCCAGAGAGCTCAAATGAAGCGGAGAAAGCAGATACTTTTTTTAAACTTCTGTTACAGCAGGTTGAAAATAAGTGATTTGAATAGGTTCCAGTGCACACAGGTCCCACGCCTTCATTTGACTTTCTATAACAACTACCAGTGCAAATACATCATTGTTGCTGATAATCTTTCACAGACACCAATTTGCATCAAGTGAATTGAAAATAATCTACTTTTTGTGATATTTGGACTATGAAATAAAGTGACCAAATGTTGACCAAACACATTTTAAAAATTTGAAAAACTATGAATCCCACAATGTGAGTTTTATATTAAATTAGCCCCAAAATAGTTATGAATAAACAAAAATATTTCTACTAATCCTTACATACATCAGGCTCTTGGAATAAAAAAAAAATCCAGTTGGCATGAAGTATATGAGAAATTTTGCACTTTTGTGATTTTTGGAGCATGAAATACAGTACACTGACTTTAGGACAAATCATTGGCTACTTAAGGCAGGCGAGATGTTGATTGAACAAATTTTTAAAAAGTTTGTTAAAATGAATCCCCCATTTTTTTACAGCCTAAAGAATTGATGTGTACAAACCTGCACAAGCTCCTGCAGTGTCACTGTTTTAAAGGTGCACCTGAGGGTTCAAACAGCTTGTGTTAAACTTGTCAATATTGCAACTCATCATGTCCAAAATATTATGATCCTCGAGTGTCGTAGATTACAACTATAAGGTTCCTGGTCTGACTGTGAGATTTCCCACTGTAGGGACCTTTTTCAGTTCCCCATTTGATGCATGTTCAGAGTACTGGATTGATCAATGACACCAAATGGACTAAATGAGTTTCAGCCTGAAACGTTGTTGGGATTAATGTAAGTAATAATGCATCACACTCATATATCATGCTTTTCAGGACTCTCAAAGACACTTCGCATTGGATTATTCATTCACTCCACACTCAATGGTGGGGAGCTACTATTGTAGCCACAGCACATCGGCCCCTCCCACCACCAACCAAGTCACACTTTGATATGGACGATGTGAACAAGACTAATCCATCCCACAGTGAAAGCGTTATCGCTCTGAGGCATCATGCAGAAATATGTTTGCGTTACCGGTTTGTTGTAACAGTTATATTTCTCTCTTTAGCAATCATTTTATTAATATTAAAACATTAAATATTTATTCTATTCAGGAAAGATTGTTTTTTTTTTTTAAATCAAGTAGGTGTTTGAGACTATACTTTTTTATAGCTGTGTGCACCTAAATAATGCTTAAGCAAAAATCCATCCATCTTCTGTTTTATCCAGGGCCGGGTCGCGGGGCCAGCATTCTAAGCCGGGACTCCTAGACATCTCTCACCCAAGACACTTCCTCCAGCTCCTCCAGGAGACCCCCGAGGTGTTCCCAGGCCACAGAGACATAGTCCCTCCAGAGAGTCCGTCCACCTGAGGGAGGTGTCCAGGAGGCTCCATCAAAAATGTATTTGAATAATATGACATGGAATATTGAGTCAGATTATTGGGATCTAGTAAAGTTTTGACTTGATTTGCGTGGGAGAGTGTTTAAACCCAAAACATACAAAGACGCTGCCTGGCCTCCATTGTATTGTATTGTATTGTATTATTCAATACAGTCATTAGTCTGGAGATGCCACCACATAATCAGACTTCAGGGGGGCGGGACAAACGTGTCAATCAGACAAACAGCGGACGTGACGACAGCACCACCAAAGTACGGTTTATGCGTGAAAGGCAGCAGAGAGCTGTGTGTCAGTCCAAAATGGCTGTCGCTGTAAAGCTTCCTCTGGCTGTGGTTTTAACGACACGTCCTGGTCTTTTAAAAGAGAGAAGCCCTGAACATTTTCTCTGTCGTGGGCGCCATCTTGCTTGTTATTGCTTGTAATCACAGGGGGTTTACCGTTCATGCCCAAACACAATGAAACACTCTTTTAGTTAGTTGTTGAAAGACAGTGGGAATGGCTGGTCAGGCTTAAATAAGACGGCCATAATGTCACTGTTTTGGTTCAAGCGGTCATACAATGAACAAACTGGGCACTGTCAAAGAGCGTTTATTAAGAATCACACAATTTCACAAGTGTTTAAGACATGTCTGGCTCAGTTTGGTGTGTGGTGTCCACGTGGAATCTTCAACAGTGCAGCTATAAATAATGAGCACACAAAGGAAAGGGGATATTGCAGCAGGAAAATTAGAATTTCAACAAGAAATAAAAACAAGTTCAAAAACATTTAGCACCATGAATTTTGTTAACGTTAACAAAAAAAATTCAATTTCACCTAAAAGCCCCCTACATCATAGAAAATTACAAATAACCCTTTGGAAAAAGTGTAGTTTTTCATAAGCATACAACAGCATTCCTCAGTCTATGTTAGCAGTGTGCCTATAGTCTACAGGAAAGGTGGCGTTAATATTCAAGATAGAGATATTCATATATATATTTAGAGAAAAGGCAGGAGTGGAGGGGCCAGCACCAAAAACAAAACAAAAAATCAGCAGCCCCTTTCACCGACCAATACGAGAACTCACCAAAACCAATCATTGATATTTCCAATAAATAGAAGAAATATTTAAATAAAAATGTACAAAAGAGGAAAAGCTCCGAGGTAACAACACCAGGAGACAAAATAAGAACATTTATAAAAAGTTACAACACAGAAAAGCAGTCGCTCCAACCCGTATGTTCTGAAGAAATCCAAATTGTTCAAAAGTCTTAATGCGTTAGAAAAGGTTCATAACTCTAGTAGTATTTCAACTTTTTCTCTTTCATAAATAGAAGTTACAAGGCCAATGTGGTATATATCTAGGCTAATCTATGATAAAAATCAATAAATTACAAAACAGCACCTCAGAATTAGAAAATCAAAATGGGTACAAATGAGTCCGGTCCAGTCCTAGTTTGATCCGCGGCTGGCTTTAGGTTTGAGCACCATTTTGGAGTGACCTGGATGAGATCGTAGGTAATGTCTTGTAAACAGTAATGATTAGCACAAGTGTCCGACTGTAGAGTCCCAGAAGTAGTATTCAAACGATGATCTGGTGTTTTGGTTTTGGCAGAGAGGTGCAGAGACACGTGGTCACCTGGAGGGGGCGGCCTGTGGACACCAGCACACAAGTTAGATCCAAGGTTTAGACATTAACCATTTCATCTCTACAGTCATTAGCAAAGACCACAACTTAAGGTATTATGATGTCCTTTGTATTAGCTTTTACTTTTATAATATTAGTTACAGCTCCTTCTTTTTATATTGATAATCGCTCAATCTAATCACAGTTATAACCGTTTCAAACTTTCAGACAGGATCACTTCAGGGCTGCAGACCTTTATTTGTTTTAAAAGGTTTTTATAAAGTCTCAAACAGCTAAAGGTTGAAAATGGGACTGAAGGCTTGTAGAGAATATTTACACAAAGTGGATTATTTGATGAAAGTTGATTCTTTTTTTTTTTTGACATTTTGATTTAATAATGCACTGTCTCTGTTATAAAGGTCTTTTCATGTTTTGTGAGTCTGTTTAGTCCAGACAAACATAAAAAATAACTACAAATATATTTTTGATAATCCACTAATCATGACACTCTGCACTCATGCGTACTGTGTTTCTAATCTTTGTGTCCAACGTTGTACCTGTTGTAGCTGTTCATGTCTTCATGTCTGCTGTCTGTGTTATGTGTTAAAGTAGAACTAAGTAACATTTCTACCTTATTAAAGTCTTTGTAAGCCCGCGTAATGGGGCATTATTTTCGGGCGTTTGACGCCGTCGCCCCCTGCTGTCTCTGGGTGGAAAACCAGCTCCAACATTTCCTGACGTTGACCCAAAGACAACTCTCCTGGGAAACACTGGCTCTCTTTTTAACACTTGAAATGTTTTTGTATGTGATTGTACTTCCTTATTTCAATAAAAAGGAAAAAAGACAGCTTTTGTGTCTTTTGTACTGGGAGTGTATTGTAGGGTAAGAGACCTGCAGGGGGAGCTCTGTCACTAAGTTACTTAGTTCTTAGACCTTCTAGTTACAGCTAGGAGCACTATGACGACTGCATCGGGCTGCTGCTAGTCTTTGTTTTTTGTATCAATCCGTTTTCAAATTAACCAACAAATAAAATGAGCCCATTAATCGGTTGATCTTGTCTGAGTAAACCAAACTTTGTATTAGTCAGCTCATTATTTGGGGAGGATTTTAAAGGATTTATTATAACAGCTGAAAGTAGAAGGCCTGGAGTGAGTTGTGAATTTAGTATTTAGTATTTTTCTGTTTTAAATATTAGTAATTGTGTGATCTGCTGTAGTCTCATGTTTTCATTCTATTCATGCTTCTTAATGGCTTCTCAGGCAGAATTTCGTTTTGAATGAATAAAGTGATATCGTCATCTTGTTAGACGATGGCAGTGTCTTTAGTCTCACCAGGCTGAAGGAGTCGTAGGTGGCCATGAGCTCCTCCATGCGGTACTGTTCCAGCACCACCACCGAGCCCAGGCCGGGGCTCATGCGCCGGGCACAGTCCTCACAGTGCACCATGTAGGTCTTCCTGGTGCTGTTCTCACTGGTCACAAACAGCAGGTCAAACACCTCCACCTGGACACGCAACAAGGAAATGTGTTAGGGACACCATTCAAGCTTTACTGCTCAGACGTCGCTCAGTTGTGACAGCTACTTTCTCTCTGAATGCAAAACTGGTACATTATTCTAGCGGCCAGAATTTATGCTTTTACAGCCTTATGAACTCTCATTGGCTCACACACATTGATTGAATTGAATGTGTGTGTACACATGTGTGTGTATGTGAGTGTACACGCATGCGCGTGTGCATGTGTGTCCATAACTAAAGAAAATAGAATTCTGTCAAATGGGCAAAAGTTTTAGGGCAAAGACATTTTGCCACTCATCCAAGTAGCATCTTCAGTTCATCTGACAGAACGGTGAGTCACTGCCTTATATCTGTCCTACACTGAAACAACAAAGCTCAATTTAAGTTAGTACGTATTGAGATAAACAAATATGATTCTTTTGAAAATGTATCCAACAAAAAAAAAACTAGGGATGCACCAATACCAGTATCGGGTATTGGCTCGATACCAGGTGCTAGTACTCGTACTCGAACTCACTGAAGAGGACCCGATACCGACGCTCGATACCTCTTATGGTAATTTTACGGCAGCCCACATCAGTAGACGCTCACTCACTCGCTCTATCCAAACCTAACATATTTCATATAGAGATGTTGAAACATGGCGTAGAGGCAGAAAAGTGAAATAAAAGCAGAGGAAGCTGCTTAGCTGTTAAAGTTGACTCTAGAATGTAAGTAACTATTGCTTACTTTGGTCAAAATTAAAGAAAAAAGTATTTTCAAATGTAACTGAGTGGAGTTTGAATTTTTAAAAACAGTATCGGTATCAGAATTTGGTATCGATGAGTACTCAAAATGAAGTACTTGTACTCCTTTGGAAAAAAATGGCATCGGTGCTTTCCTAAAAAAAACCCAGACACGCCCCAGCGCAGAGGCCACACACTCACGTCACACTCGTTGCAGTAGTAGGCCGGCTCGTCCTTCACACGGCTCTGGTACGAGATCTTCTTCCCCTCAGCCACCAGCTGGTCCCTCAGGATCTGAATGTGCTTCATGGACTGCAGCAGGCAGTGTCTGCACAGACAGGGTCAGACAGGAGCGCAGACAGGGTCAGACAGGTGCACAGACAGGAGCAGGTCCAGGCCTGAGCGCACACACACACACACACACACACACCTGATCATCTTGTAGGAGTCTGGGTCAGTGATCTTCAGGCTGCGGGCCACGTTCCAGGACACGTGGATCATGGGGACAATGGACTTGACTTTCTTCACTTCGTTCCACTCAAACCTCTCCAGGGCCAACTGGTACTGGTATCCTGCAGGAGCACAGTTCCAGAATGTAATGTCGTAACCTCAAATAGAGGTGGAGCCTGTGTAACTCTATGGGAGATTTAATGTTTTTGAAAGTAATTTGCAAAACAGACATCCACAAATGTTGAAACGTCCCATTTTCCCGCAGTAGGCAGCTTTTTCAGTTCCTAGAACTTTTTGATTATTTGTTGGATCCACACTTTTTAGCTCCTGCTCAGGAACTTTTCTGACTTTTCAATCAACCTTTTTTTGTTTTGTTTTTTTTAATAATTGCATTTACAACATAATTTTATTGAGCCATAGTTTTCATTTATTTCCTGACAGAGACAAACTTTGGACATTGTAGAATGCTGTCACGTGAACTCAACATATTGTGTAGCTGTAAACTATGGAGGCTGTAAGGAGAGTGGTACCGTGGAGCGGGCCCACGTTCCAGGCGATGTTGTTGCACCAGCCCACAGCCTGGACCCAGTGCACAGTTCCTGCGTTGATCCACACCAGGTCCCCGGGGCGCTGGATAAAGCGGTACACAGGGATGTTGGCGGCGTACAGGTCCTGCAGCACGGGCCACCACGAGCCCGTCAGGTAGTCCACGCCGTGCCTGCAGGTGATGGAGGGGTTAGTCTCTGTAGGATAATGATGATGAGACAAATGATGTACTGACTTTTCACAGAAGTCACTGATGGCCTGCCAGTAGTGCTCGTGCACGGAGAACCACTCACAGTCCCCAGGCCCAATGTTGATGTTCACAGAGCAGAAGTTGTTGTTCTCCTGGTGACCTGTGGAACACACGGAGATTAACTACATATCCAAGTACAAGCAGGACTGCAGTAGGACTAGAGCAGGTCCGAGGAGGACTAGCTCACACTAACCTGGGGTGCGGCTGCCTGGGACCTTCATGTAGAGCTGCACAGTGTTCATGCCCAGGATGGTGTGACCCACGTGGCTCAGCATGTTCCCGCTGGAGGAGACTCTCATAAAGGCTGGCAGCTTCTGCAGCTCCTGGAGCTGTGGCTTCCACCTGAACAACACTCTGTCAGTCTCTCATGTATGTCTCTCATGGAGCATGTAACTGGAGGCTTTGGACCCGCTCACTCACCTTTTGGGGTCAGACAGGTCGATGTTGGTTCCAAATTTGATAATCTTCCCCGGCTTCTGTTCACTGCTGAGATCAAACAACAAAACAATGAAGAACTGAGAAGCAAAAATGTATAGGATTAAAATATTCAAGTGACACTGTTTTTACTTAATATATTGTTGTGCAAGATGGTTTTAATGACTATGAAATGACATTAGTTGTGTTAAAGCAACAGCTTTTGAGAGCAGTTTATTGTCCTGGAAAACTGATAGTTTGTGCTTAAATCAAATCAAATCAATTTATTTTTATAATGCCCAAAATCACAACAACAGTTGCCTCGATGTGCCACAGGTAAAAGCAGTTCAGATAACTGTCCCAGAATGCCCCTGTCCTTTGACCCTCCTTCGCGGCGAGGAAAAACTACAAAAAACCCCATGGGAAAAAGTAGAAACCTCGGGGAGAACCACAGTGAAGGAGAGATCCTACTCCCACGGACGGACAGGCTGCAGCTGAACTAGGACTGACGCATCCACTTGGACTGTGGAGCCAGAACCACTCAAGAGGGAGGTGGCTTTAAAGAGTTCCTCCAGGCGGACGAGGAGCAGTCCACCAGTGTAGAGAGATCCTCCAGCAGGAGATGAGGAACAGTTCATCTAAAGCTTAGTGCTCAATGTCTAAATAACTCATTCTCTCAAATACGTCAACACAGACTCAGAGTTCTTAAAGTTTGCTGAAAATAATTTTCCAGGACATTTTTATTATTTTTTAATCACCGCATCTACAAACACATTACTACCTTTAATGTTTATAATAAAGATGTAGTATAAGGCTGCACTCAAATCACACAATAAGGCAAAAACACTGCACAACACAAACAAACACTACACAACCCAACCATATCGACTTATTTAGTGCTGAATACACATTTTCTCGTTTGATGTTGTACTCAATGTTTTAACTCGGAAAAGATTGACAGGCGGATGAGCCAATCATTATTGCCTCGTGTTTACGAGGGAATATGGGAAAAAACTAAATCTGTTCTCCCCCAAGACATTTTGTACACAAAAACCTCCCAAAACCTAATGCTCTTGTGACTGTGATGATGGCAATAGTAATTATAATAGTAATTTGATATTTAATAAATCAGCAAAGCAAAGGGTAGAGAAATTTTCAAATATATTTTCCAGGACATCTGGCCTTTTTACTAAACTTCCCTGTGTTTTCCATGTCTGGAAAACAGGCCAAATATTTTCCAGGTTTTTGCAGACTTTGCAAGATGTGTGTGGACCCTGCTGACTGTGTCCTACCTGGTGCCGTCCTTGGTGCCGTCTTTGGGGCTCTCCTTCAGGGCGTCAGCAGAGGGCTTCTTCTCCTTTTCCTTCTCCTTTTCCTCCTCCTCCTCCTCATCAGAACTGCTCTTCTCCTCCTGAAACAGAACATTCAGTCATCTCTCTGTGTCAGCTTTACCGTCTCACATGTGTTTATACGTTCACACATTGGTTTAATCATTTTTAGAGATATTTTACAACAAATGAAGATAATTGTGGGGGAAATGTTCACAAATCAGAGCTAGCTGTAACAGCAGGCCTCACCTGCAGACTCTCCTGGAAGCTGGAGGCCTGGTACTGGGCGTACTTGGCGATGGTGGTGTGGGAGCGGCTGCTCTCACAGGGCCAGGTCTGCTTGGTTCCACTTGGGTCCCAGTTCTCGTCTGCAGGCTGCTGCACCTGCGTCCTCACCTCCACAGACTGGTCAGAGTTGGCGTCCACCAGGGACTTTGTGGAGAACAAGCCCAGGTCTGCAGAGAACACACAGGGGTTAGAGAATTTAAATTTGAGACTTCTATGGTGCACAGGGTTCAAAGTAACTGTAGACTGTTTACTATGATGAGTTTTGAAAATAAAATAGGACTAAATGGGCATTTAAGCCACTGTAAACCTGTCTGACTTGATTCTTTAATGTCTGTGGTGAGAATGAGCTTACTGAGGCGCAGGGACCCGGCCAGGCCTCTGATGACGGTCACTGGGTTCTTGGGGTCCGTGCAGAACTGCAGCAGTACGGGGGAGAACGCATCCCTTTTACTCTCCAACTGGAACACAAAATAATGGCTCATGAAAACCTGAGAAACCTTCTTAACCTGGAGTTATCACTTTTGATTTGTTCTGAATTGTTTGACATGTCTTCAATTAACAGAAGGAAGTCTCTAAACAGACGTACATAGATGCTGGGAGTGGGTGGGTTGAGCTTCTCTCGAGGGATAGGTCCATCTGCTGTCATGTTGGGTTTGATGGAGAAGGCCGGGAGCAAGTACGATTCCTTGAACTTCCCTTTGATTTTGGCACCTCTGCAAAACACAAAGATGTAAGAAGATAACAATATACACACAAATCACAGAAAAGGATTATGTTTGAAATGTCTCTAATTCATAATGGTTCACTTTTGAGTCGTTCTCACACAAACATATCATGAAATAAATTCGTTATATACTTAAGCATGGAGATTGGCTTCACCATTCATTTACATGTGATGGAACTTTTTCAGCATTCTACAATCTTACCGGACCAACATAGTTGCTAAGTGACTGATAGCATGAACATTGAATGCAACGTCTACTAATCATATGGCCGAGGAAATCAGTCAGGAGTACTTTCGCTTTTACCCTTTTACCCTTTACTTTGGTCTTACTCAGCACGTGAGTGGCCCCACCCACAGTAGAGGACACACTCTGGACCTGCTAACTACAAAGGGGGTTAATATTTAAAACGTCAGAGTGGTCGATGTGGTACTGTCTGATCAATTCTGTGTCTTCTGTTATTCGCAAATCACCGGCTGCTCCTGCAGTTGTTCAGAGGAGACACATAAATGACAGCACAAGTGCACTCTTGATGGATTTTCAAAGTTTATCATTTCCACAATGTGCATCCTATGAAGGTTAAAATGGTAATGGTAAATAAGCACAAGGCGCCATGGAGGAATAATGAGTCAGTCAGGGCACAGAAAAGGGAGTGCCACAGGGCTGAGTGAAAATGGCGCAAGTCAAAGCTCCAGATTCATAAAGAGACTTATAGAGAAAGGTTGTACATGTACAACCTCATTTTATGTAAAACAAGGGAAGGATTTTTAAAATGAAATTATTGGAAATTGCAGTAATAACTCACGTTTCTTGTTTGCTACAGTAAACAGATTAACAAAGCCTCCAGTTCAGCTGCAGTTAGAACTAATTTCCACAGCTAAGTGCAATGAGTTTGCAGTGTTCTTTAATGACAAGGTTCAGGGCATTAAACATGCCATAAATTCCACAGCGCAAATAATAACCCTAAAACCACCTACACATTTAGAGCTGACACACTTTGCACCTGTAACTGACAAAACTGTCCAAGACATCATCACCAGTCTGAGTTCTTCTAAATGCTGCCGTTAGGTCAGTTAATACAGAGCACTAATGTGTCTTATCACAACTCTGCAGACAACACTCAGATCTATGTCTAACTGACAGCAGGTGAATATGGACCAGTGGGTTCACTTTGTCACTGTATCCAACAGATTAGTGATCGATGCAAAACTATTTTCTCCAGATAAACTCTGACAGGACTGAAATCATCGTCTGGGCCGCAGAAACAGAGAGAATCAATAATCAAACCAATAACATCAACAGTCTTTTACCGTCTAAGAAACATTGCCAAATTTAAATTATATATATATATATATAAGTATAGTGTCTAAATCGGACTTGGAGAGACTTATCCATGCCTTTGTCTCCAGTAGGTTAGACGACTGTAATGGCTGCTCACTGTCCTCTCCAAACGAGCTGTAAAACAGCTGCAGTACATCCAGAACACTGCTGCTCGGGTCCTGACTAGAACCAGGAAGTACGAGCACATTGGTCTGTGCTCAGGTCTCTGCACTGGCTTCAGGCTCAGAATAGACTTTAAAGCAGCTCTGTTTGTGTTCAAGTCTCTCCAAAACACCAAAGTACATCTCTGACATGTTAGTGCCAAAAGAACCATCTCACACTCTGAGGACCTCAGGGACCAGCCTCCTGCTGGTGCCAGAGTCAGGACTAAACATGGACCGGCCTCCTGCTGGTGCCAGAGTCAGGACTAAACATGGACCGGCCTCCTGCTGGTGCCAGAGTCAGGACTAAACATGGACCGGCCTCCTGCTGGTGCCAGAGTCAGGACTAAACATGGACCGGCCTCCTGCTGGTGCCAGAGTCAGGACTAAACATGGACCGGCCTCCTGCAGGTGCCAGAGTCAGGACTAAACATGGACCGGCCTCCTGCAGGTGCCAGAGTCAGGACTAAACATGGGGAATCTGCATTTCAGTTTTTTGCAGCTAAAATCTGGAACAATCCCCCTGAAGATGTGAGACAGGCCTCCACTCTGACGATGTTTAAATCCAGGCTAAAAACAGTTGTTGTTTAGATGTGCATACGACTGAAAGATCTATCAGCACTCTTCTCTTTTAAAGCGTTTAATTTTAGAAATTATTCTGTTTGTCTTTGTGTGTTTTGTGATTTTAATGCAATTTCTCCTTTTATGTAAAACACTTTGAATTGCCTTGTGTACGAATTGTGGTCTACAAATAAACTTGCCTTGCCTTGCCTTACCTTACCTTACCTCGCTGGAGCAGCCGCAGTTTTAGATTCATGGGAGAAATTAAAATTCATAACAAGAAAATTGTATTTGAAGGACACAAAAGTGAACACTCTATTTAACATGCTTGTATAGGATGAGTAAAGAGTCATTCAAACATGGACTGCAACAATTCATCGGCTAACCGTGACTAGAAGACTATAAAAAATTATCAATTTTAAAAAACACATTTTTCTACCACTTATTCCCGTTCCCGGGGTCACGGGTGACTGGAGCCTATCCCAGTGACTTTGGGCCTTAGGCGGGGTACACCCTGGACAGTGGCCAACTCATCGCAGCTGACACAGAGACATTGACATGACAGACAACCATTCACTCTCACATTCATACACTACGGGCAATTTTTAGAGTTGCCAATTAACCTGAACACATGCATTTCTTTGGACAGTGGGAGGAGCTGGAGAACCCGGAGAGAACCCACGGTAACACGGGGAAGACAAGCAGACTCCACCCAGAGAGATCGTGTGATGTTAATTTAAAACTATACAGGCTCAAAAACACAAGTCAAAAGACATTTTAAAACATGGCTGATTTCATCAATAATACACTTTAATCGTTAATATTCTCTACCAAGAAGCCTTTAGTCACAAAAATTCAACCTTCATGTGGCTCATAATGTATTTCGAAAAAATAATCGCTGACTAGCTGACTACTAAAATAATCATTAGTGACAGCCCTAAGTCGAACTCATCTTCACATAATTCTTACGCAGTACGTACTTGCAGGAGCGAATGATCTCGCTGGCTGTGTTCTTGATGTTGATGTCCTTCAGTGGGATTCTCTTCTCCTCCACCTCTGAGGCGATGAACGTCTCACGGTCTCCACTTTCCACTTTGATGAGGCGGATCTTCAGCTCTTTGGGCGGACCGTCGGACAGCGCCTTCAGTTTCAGCAGATCGTTGGGGCCTGTGGATGCCACCTCAGAGCTTGCATGGTGCTCCTCGCTGCTGGAGCTGCTGCTAGTGGACTCTTTGTGGTTCTTATCGCTGGAAAAAATCTCCATCTTCTCGTCTTTTCTCTGAGAATTGAGGTCGCCCAGAATTCGCCGTTCCTTTCTCTCCTTATGGCTCTTACTGTGTTTCCTGTGGCTGGAGCGAGAGGAGGAGGCTGAAGAACCATCTCGGTCACCTCTGTGCCTCCTATCCTCATGCTTGCTGCGGCCGTGCTTCTTCCTCTTCTCCTTTTCCTTCTTATCTCGCTCTTTGTGCTCGCTTCTGTGCCGTTCTGTTTTGTCGTAGCTGTCATGCTTTTGGCGGCTGAGCAGGACCTCGCAGCTCTTGCCGAGCTCAGAGAGAGACGAGTCGGACACAGCTGTGAATCTGCTCTCCTCTTTGATCAGGCGGATGGGTTTGATGGGCTCTTGTGCTTTGGGCCGGTCCTGTGAGGGTTGGATCTTCAGCGGGGGCGAGCAGGACTTAGGCGGGGCGGTGGGGCTTGGTGAAGGGTTGGAGGAGTCTGAAGTCGGGGAGGTTCCCTGCTGCTGACGGCAGATATCTGGGCCTAGGGAGAGAGAGGACGAGTACTTGAGCCCGAGCAGCGCTGAGGGCGGGGGTCTGCCGAACGGACCTCCTCGATACGTGTACTTCTGGCTCTCCAGGACCGTGGCTAGAGACTTGAACATGATGTTGACCCCAGTGTGGTGGAGGTGTGGTCTCTGGCGTGGAGGGGAGCAAGAGGGCGAGTCCTCCTCTTCCTCCTCTTCATCTGCCTCACTCTTCACTTCGGGCAGGCCGTAGAGCTTGGCCAGGTCGCTGTGGCGATAGTCTGTGTTGCCTGCGCCAGCGTCCGGAGGTCTGTAGTTGACTTTGTGATGAGGTTTGCAGTCGTCATCCTCCTCGTTCAGAGAAGACGTGCGGCTGCACGGAGAGGCCAGCGAGCCCTGGCGGCTCAGCACTGGGGGGCTGGAGTGGAGGTTGGAGCTCATGTCCTCCTGGTTGGCCAGGTGCTTTGGCACTGGGATGAGGTCAGGAGCACAGAGATAACTTTTCACAGGCTGCACAGTTGCAGAGAACTCCTCCAGGCCCTTTCCACTCTGGAACATCTCCTCCTCCTTCTGGATGGACTCGTCCAGCATGGCCATGATGTTGGCCAGGCCGTCGGGCAGCAGAGTGGACATCTCTGAAGGCTCCTCCTCAAACTGGGTGGAGCTCTTACAATCGGTGGCTCTGCCCTTGTGGGGGGGGCCTGATAGGGGTGGCTGTTGGGGGGCCTGATACAGTTTAGGGGGCTCTCGCAGTGCCATGGTGGGGGCTGAGTCTTTGGCTTGGCCTGGAGCAGGCTGCATGGCCGGGAGCTTATGTGAGTGTGACGGACTGTGAGTGAGAGGAGGATACAGTGTACTGCCGCTCCACATGGCTCTCTGCCTCTGCTTCTCCCGGGCATACTCAGTCTGAGGGGTGAGGGGGGGCGGGCACAATCGCTCGGAGCTGCCCAGCCATGGGGCGGGCGGGGCAGGTGGGACGATGGATAGAGGCGGTGGCGGGGGGGCTGCAGGGGCCTGAGGGGCGCTCACTCTCAATAGTTTCTCTAGGCTGTCCATAGCGTGTTGTTCCTTGGCTTTGCTGCGCTCCTGCTCCTCTCTCTGTCGCTGCACTCTCCTCTCCTCCTGCTCCTCTCTCTGTCGCTGCACTCTCCTCTCCTCCTGCTCCTCTCTCTGTCGCTGCACTCTCCTCTCCTCCTGCTCCTCTCTCTGTCGCTGCAGTCTTCTCTCCTCCTGCTCCTCTCTCTGTCGCTGCAGTCTCCTCTCCTCCTGCTCCTCTCTCTGTCGCTGCAGTCTTCTCTCCTCCTGCTCCTCTCTCTGTCGCTGCAGTCTCCTCTCCTCCTGCTCCTCCTGCTCCTCTCTCTGTCGCTGCAGTCCTCTCTCCTCCTGCTCCTCTCTCTGTCGCTGCAGTCTCCTCTCCTCCTGCTCCTCTCTCTGTCGCTGCAGTCTCCTCTCCTCCTGCTCCTCTCTCTGTCGCTGCACTCTCCGCTCCTCCTCTCTCTGTCGCTGTAGTCTCCTCTCCTCCTGCTCCTCTCTCTGTCGCTGCATTCTCCTCTCCTCCTCTCTCTGTCGCTGCACTCTCCTCTCCTCCTCTCTCTGTCGCTGCACTCTCCTCTCCTCTTGCTGCCTCCTCAGCCTCTCCTCTTCCTCCTGCTGCTGCTTCCTCAGCCTCTCTTGGTGCTCCTTCTGCTTCCTCGTCTGCTCCTGATGTCTCTTCATCTCCTCTTCCCTCTCTCGTTCCTTCTTCTTCTCTTCCTCCTCTCGCTCTCTTCTTCTCTGTTCCTCCGCTTGCATATGTCCCTCCAGTTCTGCGTCCAGTTTGTCCAGAGCCTCTTCAATGGACTGTGGGTATGTGGGAGCAGGGCCGGGCGGGGGGCTTTGTCGGGTCATGGTTGGGCCTGTCCGAGTGACACAGCGAGAGGGATCTGAGGACATAGTAATGATGCTATCCCCGTGCCTGATGGGTGCAGCAGAGAACAGAGACGAAGGCTCAGGAGGAGCGTAGTAGGGCCGCTCTGTTCTCAAAGGAGAGGACCTGCTGGATGCTTGGTTATGAGCTCGCTCATAAGTAGCGTCTGGGGCCTGGGGTCCTACAAGGGCCCGTCCTGTCCATCTGCTGCTGTTGTACACAGGGCTACCACTGCGGGGCGCTGTGCTGACAGTAGAGATGCTGGCAGAGGGGGTCTTTGGGGGAGGGTTGGCTGTGATGACAGGGGGGCGGCTGGGGGGCTGGCGTTGGTGCACAGTGTTGGGAGAGCGCTGAGGTAGAACTGTGGGCTTGTAAGAGCTGCACTCCTGCAAACACAACACACACAAGTTACAACTGAAGGCAGTGAGGACACACGTGAGAATGTGTGCACAGTGTGAGTTATGGCCCGGCCAAATGACCACTACAACTGGAGGATTCTTTTTGCCCACTTGTGCAGCTGTAAACAAAGTGTTTGGTCGTCACCACTATGTTTACACTCCGACTGCTAAACCACAGCTGCTCCTGATCATGTTAGAGGAGAACATAAATGTCCATAGTAAGTGGTACATGCAAGAGCACTCACCAGAGACTGGGCAGGGGCTCTGTGGCCCCTCCAGGGCTCTGAGGCCCTGCTGTGGCTCTGCTGGGGGAGCAAGGCCGAGCTCAGAGGAGGGGGCACAGGGAAGTGGCTGTAAGGCACACTGCTGCCCCTGCTGGTCACAGGGGGGTTTGCTGGTGACGCCTGGCTGCCTGTGAATTGCTCTCGGGCCCCTCTGCTGGGACTGGGTGCCATGGCAGAGGGAGCAGTGCAGCCGCCTGGCTGTGGCCCTCTGGGGGGCTCCAGGGAGGGGCCAGGGGGCTTGGAGCTGGAATACAGCGGTCTCTCTATTTTGTCTTTGTACAGCTGAGGGCCATAGCCCTGTCTGAAGCTCCCTGGAGAGGAGCTGCTGTGTGCGGGAGGGGCCAGAGAATGTCCCAGTGTCTGTTTGTTGCTTTCCTGAAAAACACACAAAAGACAAAACATATTTAACACAGTGCAGCGTCTCTGAAAGCACAGACACAAGATCGCTCAGGGCTCTCCAGTGCATGCTGTTGCTCAGGTTTTTAAGCGCACCAACCTGAATATCTGGGGCTGGCTTCTTGCGTTCTGGGGTGTGGTTCTGCCACGAGGAGCTGTCTTTGTGAAGAGGACTCCAGAATGCTGGTTTGGGAGGGAGAGAATGGGCTGAGGCCTGAGAAGGAGGCCCTGAGAACTGCTGCTTAAAGAGGAGAAGACAAAGTCAACACTTAAGACATGAGAGCGTTTCCACAGAAAGTCCAGTCTGTACCTGCTCCACACCCTTCTTCCTCTTGCTGGGGCTAGGGCAGTCATCAGTGAGGCGTGGGCTGGGGTGCAGTGGAGTGTGCTGGATGACTGAGTGCTCCGGCAGTGGAGGGCCCGGCCTCTTCAGATGACCCCCGACCATCTTCCCAGGGAAGCCACGCTGCTGTGGACAGAACAATGTCTTATGTCAAAATACAAGGACCACTTTAGCTCACACATGCTTTCCCCTCGAGTCAAAACACAGGATGCGCACAATGAAACTGTGCCAGCCAATCAAGGCACTCGTACCTGGTGCACCTGCGCCCACATGTCATCACCAGGCAATGGGGGGCCCCGGGGAATGTGCTGCTCCTGAGAACCTGAAAACTGCAGCAAATCGGACCAGAAATTAGTTCACACCTACACATTTCTATGTGTTTAACCTGTAATAGCGCATGTACCTTGAGGGGCTGGTTGAGCCTGTTGGGGGGCAGCTGTGAGTCCAGGGGAGGCCCTCCAGCCTGGTACCCCAGGCCCATGTTGTGGAGCCTCACAGAGTGCTCGCTGGGCAGGGGCAGCACAGGTCCGTGAGGCTGCAGGGGAGCATTGTACAGTGGGCCCATGTGCTCCCAGGCTCTGTGAGGAGGAGGAGAAGCGAAGTGAGGAGGTCTCTGCTCCCTCTGAAGATCTGCCAACATCTGAGGAGGCATCTCCAGCTTATCACCACGAATGGGTCTGTAGAGACACATCACAGTCTCGTTCAAACAGTGTCCAAAGCTTTCCTACCCTCTCACTTGATTGATGTGCACAGTGACTCACCCATTATTGAAGTATTTACTGTGATGGTTGAGTCCGATTGGACCAGGAGGTAGATGTGGAAGAAGCTGGTGCTGGTTCATTCCAGGTGCACACCTTAACATAAGCAGAGGCTCATCAGAACAAAGACTCACACATACAGGTTAGAACCGTGTGGGAGTAAATACCTGGGCGACGGCTGCCAGGCGCGCCCCCCCACAGGACCCCATGGACCCCGGCTCAGTCCGTCCAGAGGGAAGGAGTCCCTGCCACGCCCGCCAAACGGCTCCACCGCGTGATGCATCCAGCCTGAAGCAAAGCACACAATCATGTGTCATTACATTCACTCTTCTATTGTACTACAGTCTCTCTGAGATGTGCTCACCAGACTAGCTGTGTGTTTAGAGCCCTCCACTGTAGCAGAGAGAGTGCTCACTCCAGCACCAAGAAAACAACAGTCAACAGTGAGCGATCAGCACCAAACTGGAAGAGAAACAACCTCAAGTCACTCAGGGTTCTTACATGGGGAATAAAAGAAGCATTTTGAGTCAAATATTTGGACACGAGAATACAGCCTGGGAACTTTTTACAGAGAGGCACGAGTATGCCAACCACACAGAAAAGGGTGAAGTCTTTGTTTGAGTAAATGCAGTATTGTGTGTGTCCTGTAGGGGGAGTGTGTCCCAGCAGGACAGCAGATGCTCTGGGCCTGGTCTGGAACCAGGACAGGGCAGAGAGCTGGAGCAGGGCCAGCTCCTCTGCACGGTTAGACTGTGGACTGGATTACTGTGTGTGCAGCCTGTGGGTTAATCTCATTAGGGCAGGCGTGATGAAGAGCGCGGACAAGAGCAGAGGAAAGAGGAAGATGAAGAGCAGAAAAAAACACGTTGAGTAGACAAAATGGTAGCATAGATAATGTGTGCGTTATGACATGATGCATAATGCTGCATCATGTGGTTGTGGGTTACTGAGATGAGACGTTGGGGTTCCCACCAATATTTTAGCTCAGAAACTTTGCATCACAATAGTTTTGTGTCTTTCTTGTAGAAATTTGTTGCTCTTTGATATGGAGGGCTGACAGTAAACACTTAAATGTAGTAACGTTTAGTCAAAGAGCTCAAAGGTTTAAGAGAAATGAGCAGATGCTGGTCCTTCTCCACAGAAGTGACGTCAGGTGTGTTCCCGTTTTGTTTTCCCGACGAGAGCGTTCATGTGCATGCAGAATGGTTTAATATACTGGACTTACCTTTGAATAATCACAATATGATTCTCAGCTTCTGCAGCCGATCATCTCCCTGAACACTCCTACTCCCTGAAACACAGGAATACAGAAAAATAAGTAATGCTGTCATTCACGTGGAAAGACAAACGCTCACAGGAACATCTTAGTAAATACAATTAGAGAACTGAAATGATTAAACTATGGGAAGGTGTATGAACATGGAAGAAGCAAATAATGTCACTAGTTTGATCCAATCCAACACCACCTAATTCTGGCATTATCCATCGATTGTTCTTTTGTTTTCGTTTCCTTTTTTCATGGTTGAGTTGTCATAAATAAAACACTTGACTCAACACTTATCAGGATGCTTTATTTTCGTCAATAAAATATTTCAATGCTGAGTCTCAGCGTGTTCACAGGGAAACCCCCATGAGTCATGCTCTGAGGGCTTACCCCAACAACATCTGCATCCTCCCAACATTACGTCGATGCGGAGAACCTTAGATAATGATTAATGAAATTTAGTAGACCAGGACTAACATTAGCCACACTCACAACAGCTCTTAACAGAGTTTAAACTAGGATTAAACCAGCACTTAACAGTGTATACGTACAATACAACAAAACATATGTACAGACAGACAATAAAAACTAGGACTTCCAGAACTAAACCCAAAAATACCTAATAGCTTGGTTAAACATTTCACATTAATGACAACATTTCAAAGAACTACTTCCTTTGATTTTCACGGTGTCAGAATTTCCCTGGTTGTGTCAAATTCCCCATAAACGCCCACAAACGTTATTTTCACTTCTCCTGCCACCACCCTCATGGTCTTACAGAACAGATCTGAATGTGGAAACAGGCCTTTAGACGGAAAAGCAACGTGTGACTAAACTCGTGACGTGATGAGGGACAGAGGACAGTGTGCGTGTGTTTCAAAGACGAGGGAGGGGGCAGGAAGTCCACGTAAACACACAGGAAGTAGGCCTCCAGGGGGTGTAACGAGAGGGGGGGCCATGTGCTTCATCTGGAGACAAAGGGAGAGTCCAAAGAGTGCAAGGAACAGTCTGCTAACTTACAACAGAGGCCATAAACACTTAAAACGTCCTGCTCTGTAAGCAGTTAAGTGCTCTATTTTCGCATTCACATTCATTTTCTGCTTTTACAATATATCTGAACTGGGCCAAGACATATTTTTATTTGATTACATACTATTATACATACTATATTTCTTAAAACTTAAAAAAAATCTTCATGGTAATGCCACCAATTTCTGATCTGTAAAGAGATCTCCACTAACAGTATGTTTTTTCGAGGTAATTTTGAGCAATTGAAACACATAGAAATTAATACATGTACATTGAATTAACATCTCCATGGAGACAGGCAAGTGGTGGACCTCCACTAGATTAGTTACACAGTGCACCTTTAAGCGCCAACAGCACAGTCTGAACATCACTGCTCTCCCAAATTTCCAACTGCTCTTAATAATTACTATTTATCACACTATTAATATCAAAGTTGCTTTTTCTTGTACCTTATCTTAATTAAAAAAAAAAAAGTTTGTATTTCCAGCTGTTTGATGTAAACAAGACTTGAGTGTAAGCTCTATAAGATTCTTGCTGACAGGTGTAAGATGACTCAACTCATCATGACGTGCCAACGAACAAAGTCTCTTGAGACACTAAAATACAAATATGCTAGTTATGTAATGGCAAAAAGCAGAGGCAGGGCAGATTCACAATCATAATAGTTGGACTCCTACTCAGTTATTTGCAAAATCATCCTTGTTGTATCTCACGCAAACAAATGCATGACGGCTCGCACCCTCGCCTCGCACTCCACATCCAAAGTTGGAAAAAAGTTAGGAAAGAGAGACAGGGCTATTTTCAGCCCCATTCATAAGTCCATCATAGATCTCTGGAGATTAAGAGACAGTTGCAAACTAAACACAAAAGGATGCTTTTTGATAAGGAAAAATATGTAGGTTGTTCACAATCATCATGTCATTTCCATAACTGACATGTCATGTATAACAAAAGGAGTGAACAGCTGGGTCACATCTGGTGAAAGGAGGGCGGCCCCTTTTCCACCGCTGACCAATAAGAACGACTTTACACCTGTGCCAAGAAAAGAGATTTTTGAATTTAAGCTAAATTACATTGTATGTCACCTAGCAATATTTACAAAATAATAAATGGATATCTCAGTTTATCCGATATCTTAGTTTACAACATAACTTTTTATTCTTAATCAATGAATTCAAAGCTACATTCACAGTTATCTACATTTGGATCTGTTGCCCTTCTCTCATGCCATCACTCCCTGGTCCATACAGATGTGGAGTTTGTTGTGCTCTGGAAAAGTAGAACTTGGATCTAGTCTCCACCCATTTTAGTGATTGTGATGATGTAATGTTTGAGTTGAGAAAATGAACGCTGCCTGACAAGACTCCCAACAGACGAGGAACGCGTTGAATGCAATGTCTGTATGAGTACAATAAAGTCTACCATAACCGAAGTATTAAGCTGCGTTTACAAAGCGTCAACACATGCCTGTTTGACGGCAAACAATTTGCTATCATTCACGCGTCAAGAGTGTCTTTGACGCCTGAATGACAGCACACGAATCTGCGACACACGCACTGGTCACTGCCTGTCTATGAAACAGAAGATATTTCTATCAAGAAACAAGACGCTGTGGTGCAAATGGTATGTATCAATAATACATATTCTACAGCGATATAGGCCTTTTTAGAGGCACCGTTCTTTAACTCTTTTCTGTGCAAGCTGCTTTAGATGTGCTCCTCTACATAAGGTTAACATAGAAAACGCTCCCCAGCCTGTCTACAGCTTTACTCATGCTTGGTCTTTAAAGGTGTCTTGTCTGTGGTCTTTAGCTGAGCCTTGAGGGAAACTCCATCTGTGTTACCAGCAGCAGAGTGTAGGAAACGTAAAGACGAGGCACTTTGACACCGAAGAGGTTACACAAAATAAGGACGAATTGCAAAAGTTAAGTTAAGTTAAGTCTACAGGAGTTAAAATATTTGAATACAAAATTGTGAGGTGGAATAATAATTAATATATAGTATACTGGATATAGTACCATATCATCCATATAGAGTGCTTCGCTCTCAAAATGCTGGACTATTGCTGGTCCTAGAGTCTCTAAAAGCACAGCAGGAGGTCGAGCATTTATACCAAGCTCTTGTTATGGAACCAGCTCCTGTTCATGTTAAAGAGGCCACACAGTCTCTACATTTAAAACCAGGCTCTGTAAAATAGCAACTAGGGAAGTATAGCAGCTTGAACACTGGTTCTTCTACTTTCCATCAACATTATTTACGATTTTAGTTCAACTGTAGTCTTTTCATTGTTATTCACGTATTTTTCTCTTTTCAGACACTGCCCCCATATGACCACCCTGACCTGTAGACCCGGATGTTCCTCATCTGCCTGGAGGAACTCTCTCTACCCTAGATGATCCACCTTCCTTCCTCTTGAGTGGTTCTGGTTCAAATGTGTCAGTCCTGGTCCATCTGCAGTCTGTCCGTCCGTGGGAGTAGGATCTCTCCTTCACTGTGGTTCTGGTCTCCAGGGCCCCTACGTAGTGTTTTGTCCCTGCCAGACCCTCAGCTCACTGTCCAGTCCTGCCCTGCTGCTGTCACATGTGCCCATGACTTAGCACTCTGAACGCAGCCTACTGACCCACTTCCCATGATGCCACTGTGCACACACCCGCACACGTTTGCACATCGCCCCCAGAGTGTGCACAAGTCCCGCACACCGCCCGCACACGACCCAGAGTGTGCACATGTCCCAGAGTGTGCACATTGCTCGCACACGACCCAGAGTGTGCACATGTCCCAGAGTGTGCACATTGCTCGCACACGACCCAGAGTGTGCACATGTCCCAGAGTGTGCACATTGCTCGCACACGACCCAGAGTGTGCACATGTCCCAGAGTGTGCACATTGCTCGCACACGACCCAGAGTGTGCACATGTCCCAGAGTGTGCACATTGCTCGCACACGTCCCAGAGTGTGCACATGTCCCAGAGTGTGCACATTGCTCTCACACGCACACATGTCCCAGAGTGTGCACATTGCTCGCACACGTCCCAGAGTGTGCACATGTCCCAGAGTGTGCACATTGCTCGCACACGTCCCAGAGTGTGCACACAGCCCGCACGGCCACACGCTGGGCCAAAAGTACAGCTTTGGTCGGGACACTAGAGTAAGATGTTGAAATGCCATGTACACAATGGAGCGGTTACTGTGACCCTCAAGTGTGAAAATAACCCAAACAAATACTCAAGGCTGAGAAAACAAAGTATTTCACAATCTGATTGTAAGTGTAATATCAAAATGGTTCACGTTATTCTATATTAGACAATCCATGCAGTTTGGAAAAAAGTACAAAGTATCTCACTTACTCATAATTTTGACTATTGGTAGTACTAATATAACTCAAGTACCGTACAAAATAGTATTTCTCTAGTACAAGTTAAAAGGTATGAGGTGAAATATTTGCCACAATAAACCAAAACTTCAATGAAGGACTAAACCAGAACAGAACCAAACACAACAATTTAAATCAACAACAATCTAAATCGGGTTAAAACCAAAGCTACACTAAACCTTAACCAAACAAGACTTTCTGGTATCAATATGATTCCATCAAAACAGTCTGACATTTCTTCAAAAAGTTCCTCTGATAAACTTCCCACCAGTGCCCTTTAACAGAGAGAGCGTCAGAGTCATTCTGCCCCGCCTCCATGAGCTCGCCCTCACACACACATAGACACACACACGCGCACACAGACACACACGAACGAACACACACACACGCACGCAAACACACACACGAACACACACAGACAGACACACACACGAACACACACACACACACAGCTGGGGCTCTGCTTTCACTTTTACGAGTGCAGACATCAAAGGCGCGTGTCTCACACTCACTGCAGCTGATGGAGCGCGCTCTTTGAAGACCTGCTCATGTCCTTCTCTCGCCTCCTCCACACAACACTTTCCTGGATTTGCTGACTGTTCACTCACACTGGGGCAGTGTTACACTCCAGTGATGTCTGGCTGCCCTCCCCCACACACACACAGACTGACACACACCCACACACACGCACGCACGCACACACACACACACACAGACTGACACACACCCCCACACACATACAGAGACACACACACACACACAGACTGACACACACCCCCACACACATACAGAGACACACACACACACCGACTCACATACAGAGACACACACACGGTCACACAGAGACACACACAGAGACACACGCACACTCACACAGAGACACAGACACCGACACATACAGAGACACACACAGAGACACACACACACACACACACACACACTCGGCTGAACTCTGAACAGCGGTGATGCAATAGCAAAGCCAGACCGACGACTTTAAATGGAACAAATATGACGCGTGCCAACCACACACTCAGGAGCTGCTGTTGTGAGGCTTAAGAGAACAAACAGTCTTGCACATGAACAAGCACAGATAAATTAAACGTTAAAAGTTTAAAAACAACATCCCACATTGGATACAATTGACTGTTTAGTTTACGTACTTCATTTCTCATGTAATACACTTGTTTTCATATTGTCTTTAACTAGATATACAACAGAAATTGCAATTATAATAACCTGGCTTACGCCAGATTGTTGCGTGTATCGCTCAGAATTTCGTTCTACACATTATCAATCTGGACAGGCTCTCTGCCGAAAGCCGTCGAGAAAATGCATCACAAAAGTGGTACAAGCCAAGAAATCAGAGAAAAGTACAGACTTCTTCCTTGTCCTCAAATGCACAAAGCACTTCTATGGCACGTTTTAAAAAGCAAAATGGTTCATAAATGTGTTGAAATAGGCCCAAGTACGTCCGCCGGCGTCGCCATGTTTGTTTAGGTTGGTCAAACCACAATGCTGCGCCGTGATTGGCCCAGCACACAGCGGCTCAAACCCAACAGCGGGAGGGCATCCACTGAATACTCAAGAGTTTGTGAGCTCATAAATATCACGAGAATTAATATGACAGGACCAGGTTATAATTATGAGGGACACAATTAGAACATTTTAGTATGATAAATTCATCGCCAACAACAAAATCTCCTAAACTACTGTGTTGTTTCAAAGGAGACATATTATGCAAAATCACGATTGAGTTTTAACCTCGTTACACTTGTCTCCTCAGCATTTGTTACTTACAGCTGTATTTGGATTGATTCCTGTATGTTTGAATTAATCCTGCACATAACTCTGGTCTTTGTAATTGCTTTTAAGATTGTGTTTTTAAAGCTTTGAATGGACTGGCCCCCACAGTACACTCGGACCTCATCCGAAACTTTGAGGTCCGAGGGCCAGGTCCAGCTCGATCGGCCCCAACGTCTGAATGGCCCCAACGTCCGAACAGCACTAATGGCCCCAACGTCTGAATGGCCCCAACGTCCGAACGGCCCCAATCTCCGATCGGCCCTAATGGCCCCAACGTCCGAACGGCCCCAGCGGCCGAAGGGCCCCAAAGTCTGATCGGCCCAAACGTCCGAACAGCCCTAATGGCCCCAACGTCCGACCAGCCCCAACGTGCGAATGGCCCCAACATCTGATTGGCCCCAATGCCCGATCGGTCCCCAGTGACGTGCTTTAAGTCTCGCCTTAAGACCCGCTTTCATTCTGTCTTTTAACACAGTGTGAGTTGTGTGGTCCTCTGTGTGTTTTTTTTTTGTATTGTATTTATATAGTTTTAAGGTGTTGCTTGGTTTTTACTGGTTTTACAAGCAGTGAGATCAAATTGAGTTATTATACATTTTGTTTGCCATTTTATGTTTTAGTGTATGTGCAGACCTTTGAAAACAGTTCTGTTTATAAAATGTGCTGTATACGTGAAGTGGATTTGGATTATCCTGTAACTGAGGCTCCAGTGTTTTCCCCTTCCCCCTAGCCCCGCCTACATACAGCAAAAGTTAAAACTCAAGTAACACATGTAGAGTTCTAAAATGTCAAAAATGACAGTGAGAGGCGGGGCTTATCAGCTCTGCAGTTTGAACAGGAAGTCAATGGACCCGTTTCTGTAACTGAGCCATTTAAATGAATTTTGTGGCTTACAATGAACAAAATGTAAACTAATGATTCTGCTATAATACTAAGCATGTCTCCTTTAACAACTATACGAAGCTCCAAGCCTGTCTCGCCGTGTGGCAGCGTGGAGCAGACTGTGCCACGCGTGTTTCCCCTTCAGCAGGACTTCACTGTGGACACAACAGCGGTCAGACCCTTCCCCCCTGAAGACCATGCAAATCACGTCCTTTCAAAGCCGCTCTTTGTGCCTAGATACGAATTGACTTTAGGGGGGTCTTTGGCTCAGCAGCACATATCCATTCACTTTATAAGGCTGGCGACCTCCGTGCACCCGCGCCCACCCCCCACTCGCTCCTTAACGCACAATAGCCGTGAGATCTCCTTACACAGCCCTTTTCCCTCTCCAGCTCTCAGCCCTTCTATCTCCAAACGTGTGTTTACGAGACGCGACAAACTTATGATTTATAATACACTAATTACAGCCTTGCGTAATTACGGCTGAGAAAAGGCTCCACGTAGAGCGAGAGAGAGAGAGAGAGAGAAAGAGAACGCGAGGTTATCCGAGGTGACTGACTGAATCCACGTGTTCTTCTGGTGGTAGTGATTAAAAGGATCCGGTAAAAGGAGTCATAACGCACACGCACGGCAGGTTTTACGCACCGACTCAGAGGAAATTTACGCGTGGGATCAAAAAGTAGAGACATTTCACCATTACGCACGACGAAAGTAGTCACCAACAAGTCCTCTTCATCAAAACACTGGAAGATTTGGTAAATAGAAACCAGACACACAACGCCACAGCAGTAAACTTACCGTCCTGGAGCTTTTAAAATGACCATATCTCATCCTAACCTGCCCGACGCACACGTTAGACCGCAAAGCGAAGACAATACGGCCAAATAAAGTCAAGTCAGCGCTCACCGTGAATCCAGGTCCGGACAATACGAGCCGACACGTCCCACAACAAGTCTGGAGCTTTTAAAGCGTATTATCCGTGTGCTGTTGAGCTGAGTAAACGGAGAAAATCCAAACCGAGCGGAGAGATGATGACTGTGGTCTTCTAATTCTTGTTTCAACCCAAAATACACTTCCTCAAAACGCGACCAAACGGTTTCGGCCCGGTTTTCTTCCCAAAAACGCTGTCTTTTCTTATTCCTGTGATGGTCGAGGCGTCGAGCTGTGTGTCGGCGCTGTGTCTCGCTCACGCACAGATGGATCGGGTTGCACGTTCACTCGCTCAGCCCCTGTTTTAAAGGGCCAGCAGCTCACGCACTTCAGACGGAGGAGCGTGAAGCTGCACACTGGAGAAGCAGCAGAGTCACGCTGCAGTTTCAGGACACACCGTACGACACAGACGAGAAAGGAAAAATGTGACCATAAAACGAAAAAAAAGTTTCTACTTAAAATGTACATTTAGGACACAGAGGTCCAAAGTCAAATAACACCCTTTTAGAGGGTTACCAATAAAATTGAAACTATTAGGAACAAAATGACCTTTACCTATTTTAAACATAAATATAGTCCATTTTATAAACCAACAAACCTCTTTCTAAATGAAAGCGCCCTGGCTTTCAGGCGGTCCCTGTTCTTTCAGACAGCAGGGGGCGTCGTCACAGACAGCGTGACAGTGCTGCGCCTTCGCTCTGCAGCTTTAGAATATCGGCCGGCAGCACCAAACAGAGGCAGTACGTAGGGTACGTAGGCCCGGCGTGACGTCAGCGCGCCGCCTTGGAATTCCCTGACAGCAGCACCAAAACTCCCTCCTCCTCTCCTCCTCCTCCTCCTCCTGGTTCTCACGCACAGATCCTGCCTCCCTCTGTTCCACTCGTGACGAGAGCGCGGGCAGCACAGGCTATATCCGGACACGCGGCTATTTTGGGATGAGGAAGGAAGGATCCACACACAGCTACTCACCACAGAGAGGTCACACAAGTCCACAGCAAATTTAAACCAGAAGTAAGTTACTTGATCTATAAAGCAGACATATGTGACCGCAAATAACAGCCAAGATTACAACTCATTTAGGACTAAAGCAGGCTGAAACCAGGATAAACTCAAACCGTGAGTGTGACCGGGTCTAAACTAAACCAGGACGTGCTCCAATCAATTCTGATTCTGGAGAGCACTCTAACATGATATGTTCTATGTTTTGTACCCTTATACAGCCACATTTGGAATGTCCTCGTTTAGAGGGGCTGTAGCTCTGCTGAAATAATTAGCAACAACATGAGGTACATTTGATGAAGAAATAACCCCATAGTGTTGTTTAGTCATATTTTTGATGTGACATTAAGAAAATCAAATCGATACTAAAACTAGAACTAGATATTCATCACAAAAAAAAAAAAATAATATAATAATAACTGGACAAAATGTGACCTAGCTTTTTCAAACTAAATTAGCCTTGGTTTTGTATTTGTTGGACATTATTGCATCAAAAATAGGGCTGTAACAATTAGTATTAGTATTAGTACTTATATATTAGTATTAGTACTTAATTGCTGTTGTATTTTGATGATGACCGTCGTTCTCTGGACTAAACAGACTCTAAAACACAAACCCAAAGACTTTTATAACAGACAGTGATATTATTAAAGAAAAATAGCAAAAAAAATAGCCCATTTCCAATTTTCTTCAATTATACACGTTATTCATAAATCTTCTCTCTCTAAGGAGCTTCATTCACAATATTTCAACATGTATTTGGTTAAAAATGTAAGTTTATCCTAAGTCTCAATCTACAATAAAAATAATCGCTGACTAGTTGACGAATAAAATAATAATTAGTTTTAGCCTTGGTAAAAAAGTGCATTTAAACATCTCAATAATATCAATATCGCAGCTCTTCAGCCATATCGTAATCATTTCCAATGTCGTGCAGCCCTAGTTATTATCATAACACTACATGACATGGAGCTTACTGTCAATAATAATTAATAATAAGAACTAATTGTATTTTTCCTCAGTATCAAAAAGAAAGTGTAAAAGTATGGTGACAACAGGATCATAGCTCAAAAGAAGCTAAAAGTCAAGCTTAAACAGGATCTTTGTGCTTGCCTTGTGTTCTTAACATCCTGAGCTGAGTGTGTCCGAGCGCACGGCCCTCAGCTCCACACGGTCTTGGCCCTGACCAGACCTGTAGTACGAGTCCAGCCAAACCCATGAGTCATGCTCTAAATCCGGACTCACAAACACACTATTCTTAGAAGGGCCTGGCTCAGCAGCACAACAGCAGGAGAGAGAAGAGCAGGATGCTACGCTGATGACATAACGGTCTGTATCTGTGTGAGAGTTATGAGCCCACTACGTCAGCACGAGACCCTGAACACAGCCACACGGCCAGGAAATGTCCTCAGTGTCATATTCAAATGTAGTCCCATCATTCACAATGTTTTGGTCAAAACTATACCAAATTTAAATAAAATATACATTACATTTTACGATGTTTAAGTGTTTCTCTAAGTGACTCATAGTTTGAGACATTTGTGTTTAAAAAAAAAGATCTTTTGGCTTAACTTAATTTTTCATAATTTTCTTGCCATTGTTTCTTATGGGCACCCATACATTTACTACAACATGACATTTTACGCCAATTAGAATAGCTTTTGGCAATACTCAAATTGATTATTTCCTTTACCCCGAGCTGAGGTTTAAGGCGGCGCGCTGTGGTGCGGCAGAAGAGCTGCGTGTCTCGTATGTTGGAGCGGCCCTTTGCAGCTCCACATCTGGCTTTCTGTCCTTATCGTAAACCTCTGTGCAAAATGTGCCGTGTAGTTACAACTCCAGCGTTACATCGCTGCGTGTCATCAAATTATCACTAACAGCAGCCAAACTCCTCTTTGGGCCTTTCAAAATAAACAAGTGTGCCCCATTCTGGCTGCTAAACGGGTCTTATTGTGAAAAGACTAGAGAGCAACACAGCATTAAACACAAATTCATTGACAGAAAAAGAAGCAGATATCATAAGATTCATTACAATATTAAGTTCAAACTAAAGCAGAATAAAATTAAGTATGCCATTTAAAGAGGATATGTTTTAGGAACAGATTATGAGGAATACATTCTGGGGAGTAAGCCTGCAGCTGAGAACATTAAAATGAAGCAAAATAGCACCAAAAAGCACCAGAATGCAGAGATTTACTTAAAAATTTGATAACATTTAGACTAGAATTGTGAATGAAAAGTACGATATAAGAACTGACTGTGTCTAGAGGTGGCACACTCAGAGGCATGGCCTTCTCAAGATGGCACCCGAAGCCAAAAGGTTTGCTGACCCCAGGTGTAGAACTATTTTTACACCACAATGAAAATGAAATACACTGGACAATTGAATATAATTTTCAAAACAAAATACTCATGCTGTGGACCACTCAGCGCCTGTGCATAGCCCCTGTTGTCAAACACTTGACAATATAATATGATAGAACATAGTTTCAGCATCCTGCTTGATTAAAAGAAGGTTTTCATGGACACCTTCAGTGCAGGTAGTGGTTTAACAAAGAAATACTGCAGTAAAATGTAGTAGAGATACGTGGTTGAATAGGACTACTCTGAGCACTCCAGCCTCAGGCGCGGGGCACTACAGGATTACTCAAACATACAGGAATCAACTGAAATAACTCTTGAGTAAGAAAACGATGAGAAAACACTTGTGACAGGATTCATTTTGCATAATGTGTGTCCTTTAAGTTTACGAGTCTGATGTCTACAGTCAAACGAGGTTCTCAACTTTGCAACTTAAGTGTAGAGTAAAGATGTTGCCCACATATTAGTGAGTGGTTAGTTTGGAGTGTGAGACTGATGATGATGGTGATGATGGTGATGGTGGTGATGGTGGTGGAGGGTGAGTCAGAGCTGAGAGCACACAGAGCGACAGACTGCACACCTCACTGCACCGCCACAACAAGTGCAGCTGCCGGGTACTTTACAGTTCAGGGAGCTGCCATCAGTTCTATTCTTAGTTTTTTAAATTACTGTCATAAAACATCAACATCAAACACAACATACGGTACATTACGGTACAGTTTTGTCTATGGTAATGTAGTTTCCTCACCAGAAACACACCTGGAGTTGTTTAACACACAAATCCTGCACATCTAGACTGTTTTCTCTCAATGAACGTCCTCCTCCCACTTCCACCTTGTGATGTCATGACGTAGTAATACAGGAAGTGCTCCACAAAAATCCAGGGCTGACATTGGACACATGTGAGTAACAGCAGAGCAGTGTTAGAAAGAGTGTTTTGTGTAGATTATTATCAGAACTAGCATATATGCTAACAACCTTGAAAAATTAAATCTTACACCTAGACAAGATAGACAAGAACGTTTTTTTGTTTTCTTACTTTCTTTCATCAACTGCCACACTTGGTGAGTGAACTTTAGAAAGTGGAGTCTAAGATTAGATTCAGAGCTTTTGCACCATGTGCCTGAATTGGTTGAGGACGCCATTAAGGCAGGGAAGATACACAGCGGTAATGAATGGCAACAAGCGTGACATTAGCAAGGATTGTTTTGAGACTGTGGTGAAATCTTTACCCAAATGAAAACACAAACTAATGCAGAGACATATTTGTAGCTTAATTAATGTGAGGCTTTTTCCATTTAGTTCCATAAATCCACTTGTCATCGATCTGGAGCTCTGTCCATTCTTTCTTCTGCCCTCCATCATTTGTGCAAAAATAATCCACCATCTCTGAAACTCTGATAAGTTTGGTTGACACCTTTAGTTTCTCTGTAAATTCTCCGCCTTCACCGGCCAGCGTGGAGTTTGGTGGGACATGTCAGGACTGTGTGACGACTACAGCAGGAGCTCTAGACAGTTACCACTCGTTGGCAAATGTAATGAAAATATAAACCAGAGCCATGTGTCTGCCCTGTCTACAAACGACAACAGGACAGTTTGTTTGCTGCTTCATTAAAATGAATGGTGTAGAATGCTTACACAAGTACCAGGAATGCATTTTCAATTATTTGAGTTCACATTAGCCGCCAAACATCACAAACTATGAAAATCCAGCGGCCACATGAGTAACACCAGAGCGGAGTTACATTACATTACCAGGAGTGGCACCATTTAGCAGATTGTTACCATCAGTGATTTGCACAGAAATGAATATACATGCTAACAACTTTCTATTTCATAACATTCCTTAAAGACTCTAAAAAGACGTTATTCTGGACAGTAATGCACCAAACACAGCAGGCATAAACAGTTTGACAATGAAATTTATATTTCTTTCACCAAGCGCCACAAATCATACAATAATAAGTGAACTTTAGAAATTAAAAGTTGACGTTAGATACTGTATTAACAGTTCTTACTCATTGGCAAATAACACTAACAACAACCTGCATCTGTCCACAAATTTCTGCTCCATTCATTATGAAAAGAATTTAAACACAAGAACCAGGCTGTGTACACATCCTGGTTCTTGTGTCACTCGTGGAAAGGTCTTAGCTTAGTGTCATGTCAAAGTCATTACCAAAATACTATCAATACTCAATCTGTCTGTACTAGATACTCATCAGAGCAGGTATGAAGACCTGTTTCAGAAGTAGTATGAGCACAGGGTAAAATTAAACCAACCAACATTATTCTGGTGTTCAAATGACGATTAATGGTGGCTGTGGTGAAGGAGACAGGTACACGTACATGAGTGGATCTTGTGTTCAAAGAGCCTTTAAGGTTTGTACAAAAACACAACACTGTAAATTCCAAAATGTTACCAAAATTGTGTGTGTAATGTAATTCACTGGGATTAACCTCAAAATCTAACAAAGAGTGAGAAATGCAGGCGTTTTAGTGTCAGTGTCACATGTGAGCCTCTCAGAGCAGCAAACAACACATTTAACACTGGACTATAATTTACTTGCCTGGAAAAGTCCAGACTCCCGCTGTACCAGTGGACGAGTCTGGCATTTGAGTCAATTAAATTTCTTGGGTGGAGCAAAACCCGAGCAAACAGGAAGCAGAGTACACCAATCAGAGTGTATTGCTGTATAGTGGTCACACCATTTTTAGTGCTGTCCGAATGTCCAGCAGGTGAAAAAGTTGTGCACTGAAAATTTCCCACAATGCATCTTGAAAAGTGGTGTCCAGCGATTGTCACTAGACCGGTCAATATTGACCATGATGCATTTCGAGGGTCAGAAAAACTACAGCGAAGTGAATGAAGCAGAAAGAGGAGCTGTTTAAACAAACTGTTGAACCAAACACTATAAACAAACCGTTAGCTGCAGCGCTGTTGGCGTTAGCCACTTACCTTAGCTTGAGCTCTGAATAGATCGCAAATCTCGGGCAAAAAGTTGAATAATCCAGTCTGTTTGATGTTTAACATGCGATTCATGATTAATAAAACTTGTACTGTTATTGTCATTGTATTGTTTTGCCAACTTTTTTTCCTCCCAGACACCAGAGTCACGTGACGTGCAGCGAGGAGAAAGTATGATCTGTGTGTCTGAATCGCTCTGTGATTGAGGGCGCTATTTAGTCACTGAACAGGGCAGGACTGTGTAGTGAGAGGGTTAGAGAAGAAGAGAGAGTGGGACATTCGGACACAGCCTTCGAGAATACGTGTTGTAGCAAACTCTACTCCTTCCACCGCTCTAGAGTGACGCCGTTTACGTCACTGAAATAAACCAATCTTGCTCGGTACGTTTTGGAGTTGACTCGAGGCGCGGCGGAGGGCAGGGCGACCAGACTGATATATCGTGTATAAATAATACATAGATATATCATTCTGGACTTGCCAGGCAAATAATTTACTGCACATTTAAAGCACATTATGACAAACACTTCTGATTAAGGCAAAATCCTGATTTTTAGGTCTTACTGGTCAAATACACACAGAAATGTTGAGCCCACAATAGTTTTTCATTTTATCATTTACATTTCACTAATTATATATTATAACTCAAATACAATTTTGAGGCTTGAACATAGTATTTTTTTTCCCATAGTTCCATTCCATATTCCACAATTTACATAATAAAAGCAACAAAATGAGATCTCTAACTTGGAAATTAAAAAAAATATACCTATTTTATATGTTACATAATAGGCATAAACCACTAGTTTTAGATCTGATTTCAGTTAATCTTCGTTTTGGTCTGTTTCATTTGCCTCCAGTCTGGAAGACTGAACATTCTGAATTCAGAGAATCAAAATGATATCAAAATTGTTATTGAATATCCAACTTTTTCTTCGAGCTCTACCATTTTAAACTCATTTTTGATACAACTATAGATATGATCATGCATCATGAGTGCAGAGCGCTTACCTGACGAGCGGGCCGAGAGAGGACATGAAGCACTCCACCATGACACGCACAGCTCCTACAACCAAAGCAGAGTCCGTCAGTACAGCGCCCCCCAGAGTGTGTGGAGGGAAACAACGACGGAACATGAGAAGATGGCGTGACATGAAGAGGACGCCCGAATATTTTCCCACAACGTTGATTAATCGGCTGACTAGGAACTTGGGCCATGCAATATGTAGAATTTGAATCTAATTGTAATCAAATGTTTGCAGATTGTGATGATCAGCTTAGGACTTTTTAAAATAATATAAATATATAATTATCAGCCAAATAAATTGGTTGACTATTGTTTGTCAATTGAGTGATATTGACAAAAATGAATTTCACAATATTTTGGGGGTTATTCTGATGGCAGTTCATCAGGAATGTGCTAAACTGTAAATGTTGAGTTTGAGGTTCGAGTATCACAAGAAACATAAATCAACCGTGAAATTCACCTCCAAGTGCAGAAATACCACACAGTACAAAATTTTATTTTTCATTTTGACTTTTTTATCAGTCAGCCCTTTTACAGCCTTTACAAATTATTATTTTTTATTTTATAGAGACGATACATAGAAACTGACAATTATTTTTCCAATCAATTTGAGTCCATAATGATTTGATCACTAAAACATCTCATTTCAAACAAATATGTTGGCAGTAGCTCAGTTGGCAGAGAGACTGACATCATTGTTTGAGCGTCCACCACAAGTTGATGGTTCCATTGACATTGTGTCCTTGGGCAGGACTCTTCTTAACCTGCCTTGCCTGCATGCTCTGGTGTGTGAATGTGGACCAGTGTGGACCTTCAGTTGAGCAGGGGACCATAAGCTCCGCCTCCACAGTCCTGACTAATGTGCTGAGTCAGAGCTTCAAGTTGAGGCAAGAGAAGAACATACCATCAGGCACAAGCCCACGAGTACTGTCACTACAACGTCTCAGAAACAACACACCTCTACATTTTAAATCTAGACCCAAAAAGGTCAGATGACCAACATTTTCAGATTCTGGCTCTACAAGCTTTCCTGTGAGAGAAAGTTAATAATAATACATTTCTCATACATTCTCAGTACGGATATGTTATAAAAGCAGCTCTTAAGGTCAAAACGAGACCGCTGTGTGCTGTGAGTGTTTTATTCTCCGCTAAAGAATAAGCTAAAAAGTAAGAAAAGTGATGAACACATGTGGACTGCTACTAAATTCTGATATATCCATCAGGTCAGGTTTGTTCGATTGTGATTGGTCCAGTCCCACACCACTGCTGGTTATGGCCCAATCATGGCGCAGCACAGCAAAGCAAACATGGGAGCACTGACAGACGCACTTCAGCTAATTTTAGCATAAACACAGACTATTTTTTAAAACATGAACATAGAGCTTTGTGCATTTGTGAATGGAAAGATGACTACATTTTGATTTTACTTCTGTTGTAACGCTATGACCAATCAGTGATTATTCTTTTTTTTTCCAGATTGATTCTTATGTAGAACTCAATTCAGAGTGCTGCATTTCAATCTGAATGATCTCAGCACTGGAGCAGTGACACACACACAAAATGAAACTCCGATAGTTTGAGAACTAAACAGACAACACAATCAAGACAAAAGGGTCCAGGCCTGAAGTGTATTGCTGTGTACAGACCTGCTCACACAGGCATCTGTGCCTCCCCTCTCCTTCACCCGGCCCACCTAACCACCGGCTTGTTTGCTGATTTTCTCACTCCGGTTGTAAACAGAAGTGTGTCCAGGCCCATGTGGCGCTGGCGCCTCTTCAGAGTCAGACAGGAGGAGCACAACACATGGCCACAACGAAAAGGTCAGGCTCGCACCCAAACGCCTCCACACAACACTGCAGGAGCAGGCCGGGACAGCAGTCCAGAGCCAGCTCGGACGGGCCCATCCAGCTGTCTGTTAAGCAAACTCTGGTCTATTTCTGATTGGATACACTGCTTGTCAGCCCTTTCATTGGTAGCTTTTGTTCTGCTGTCGTATGATTGGTTCTGTCTGTAGTGGGCGGGAGTGTTGTTGTTGGGTGTGCTGTGCTACACGTGTGATAGGCTAAGCAGAATGTGATTGACAAGAAAAGTTTTCAGAAAAGCGCCACGTTATGGCTTTAAAACAGACTTTGAACATTAATGCACAGCAGACAGAGAGTGGACCTTACTCAAAATGTACCACTTTGCTGCAAAATGCAAGTCTCTTTCTCAAGTGTCTCAAGTTAAAGCAGTAGCCTGACACTTTAAACCTGCTGCTGATGTTTAGTCTCAGGACTGAAGCTAAAACTGCTCCTGAGGACAAGCAGGGCTCTGTTGAGTTTGTGTAGCAATGTGTCTTCTAAAGGTAAGACTTTTAATTGTCCCTAAAGAAGGCAGGCACATGATTATAAAACTTATGCTACATGTGACTGGAGGTTAATACAGACTGGATTTGCTCTCCTTTTGAATTCATTGCATCAAACACCTTCTAGAATGCACCAGATTACACCAAATTACATCTATTTGATTGAAAATGGCCTTGGGGGAGGGCTCCCAAACCCCCCTAATTGGACTTGTATGCGGTTTACATAGATGCTTACTTGTATTCAAACCTGGTACATAAATGATGTTGTTCCAAAAACCTTTGCTGCTATGGTGCTCTTAAACATATACAAAGCACTTTTAATGCACACAAACATGATAAATCATGTATATATTTTAACCTTTTTTGAGGGCTGGTCTGTCAAAAATGTTCTCGGGCTAAAAATCAATCCCAGTCCAGGAAGAGAGAAGGTGACAGACAGCGCAGCAGACACAGAGAGGCCATAAGTGCGTGTGAAACACAGTCTAGACAGGCGCTCGTGAAAGAAGAGCTGGCTCTAGCACTAAAGGTGGAGGGGGTGACCTGTGCCTCTCTGGGGCCCTCACAAAAACCATGTGCAAACTGAAAGAAGAAAAGTTGGAAAGTCATCTCTTGTGGTTCGCAGAGAACAACAATAGATTCAAGCATGACTTTTTTTTTTCCCAGAAAATATTCGTAACTTCCACATTAAGAACTCAGCGCCAGATTCATGATGCTGCTCGGGAAATCCTTCTCAAATGCCAAATTCCTCAACATCCAGCTACGAACACCACGTCACTCATTTGCACATTTACTTACAAATGAATATCTATTTGCCAAGAAACGCCTTCTAAACTTTCAAATATGGCCTCGACAGGATGTGAGCTCATTTGATCACACAAATCAAACTTCACTGAATTTGTGAGAAAGAGAGAACATATCTCCTACAGAGTGTGAGATTTTTTCTTCTCTAATTCGTAATAAAGGTTCTCTTATTTTACAAATAAGTTCAGAACAAACAATGAAACAAAAATGTAAGATAAAAGATGTTTTAATCTTATTTCATGTTTTCACACAATAATATAATGTAACTCAAAGTATGGTAGGTATTCACAATCCAGTACTCTGATTAGACAAAGGAACAGAATACAATACAAAACACATTTTATTGCAGGAGTTCAGTATTGTATTCAGTATAAGTAAATACATGTTCAAAGTATTCTTCACAGTCATGTGGGACATTAAGTGCAAAGTGCCTGGCCCTGTGCCTCATACCTGGGTCCTGTTGCACAAGCACATACCAAACTACTGACTCAGCTCTTTATCAGAACTATTATCAATTACTTCTATTGTATAAAGAAAGAAGGTCAGCGTGGTATCAAAAACAACATCAAGTCGAGTGAGTCCCATCAGGCCCTGAAGTGCAGCAGCATGATGCTCCTGATGTAGCTTTAAACATGTAAACGTGTGTATGTGTATGTGTATATATTGTATATATAATTTTTCTTGACCAATAACCTTGTTTTGCTGTTATTTTGACCACTGATCAAATGTCCCTTATCAGTTAAACTATGAAATAATACATTTTCATTTGGGCAGGTTTTGGTGGATTTTCAAAGCCCATTGGGCTGGAAACAGTGAGATCCATCTGGCAACACCGATGCTCTGCGTTATTGGCTGTTTCAGTAACATGATGTTTTATGGTTACAATATCTCAGAACAGTTTGAGTAAAATAAGACTGCACACTGAATCAAATTAAATCAAAACTGCCATTATAATGGACACAATTACAAAAAGTGATTTCTGAAGTGCCATCATGTTCCACAAACAACAAAATCTCCTGTTTTGTTCTGTAGTAGTTTAGATCTGTGCAAACATGTGATTCTTTCATTAGTTTGTCGGTTCACAGTTCAGTCTTTTGTCATTTTTCATGTGTAAAATGTGAGCTTAGAACAGAATAGTATCATTGAAACATAAATCACAAATCTAATTGAACATACAATGTTGGTCAGAAAAAATGCAATTCGATAATTCAACCTTTATTTGGTCAATAATGTACTTACAAACCTCAGTGTACAAAAGAAATAATCATCTGACTCAATAATTCTAAATAAACAATCAAATGTTAGGTCTGCCTGTTTTAATATCCATACATTGATAGCAATAAGAGTACAATATGTAATAACAGTTTTGTCACAAGACTATCCTTTAAATAAACTCTTCCTTTATGCCCATGTAAGTCTCTCCAACAGTGAAAAGTGTGACTTTGTCCAGTGCCGTGAGCATCGCCCTCTTCCACCTCTACCCTGTGCACACATTACACAAGAGCTGCCCTCGTGCTCTTTGGCCTTACACACGTGGGCGGGGCACATACAGTCACAGTAGCCATAGTTCTTTTGTTCAAGTTCAAGAGCATGCACTGCCACCTTCATGTGGGTCTAGGACTGCAAAACAAACTACTGCTGATCTTAAGATATTCTTTTTTATAACTGTAAACCTGTTCATTAGACACTCAGCCTGTTGACTAGCCATGTAGCCATAGACAAACCTCTCACTATTATAATATACAATACAATATAATCACTATTCATTTCACAGTACAGTATTTACTGCACTATTTTGGAGACAGAATGTAGAAATGTATCCTTTTCATTTTTAAAAACTTCATATGGATCATAATCCAAAGGATTAATATATAAACGTGTGTGATAACAGTGATTTCCTTATGTTGTCTGCACTGAAATGGAGCAAATGATCAGTTCCCTCCCTTTTAGCTCTAGCTGCATCAAAATAATGCATTTGATCAAAAGAGCTTTTAATTTGCTCCGTTGAGCAGCCCATGATTATTGTGAGACTTTTGACTAGGGGTGTTCATGGTCAACCGATTAGTCGACAAACCGTGACTATACTATGCCCATTATCTTAATGTATGTATGTGTGCGTGAATGTGTGCGTGTATGCGTGTGTGTGTGCATGTGTGCGTGCGTGTGTGCATGTGTGCGTGTGTGCGCGTACGTGTATGTGTTTGTGTGTGTGTTTTACTGTGGGGATGGTGGGGGGATGGTGGTGTAAATTGGAAAGCACTTTGTGTTACAATTTCTGTATGAAAAGCGCTTTATAGATAAAGTTTGATTTGATTTAAACACTTAACCGAATAAAGACGTCTTGCCCAGTTAACTTGCAGGTTTCATTTTTTACTATGTTGTAATACACTTTTGAGCCACCAGTGAGCGCCCAAACGAGAAACCTCTGCAAAAGTTACTTCTCTGAGAGAAAACAAGTTCAATTAGTGGATTTATCCCATAAAGACGGAGCAAACTGCAGTATTTATGAACTAATATTACATAGTTTATTCATTCATTCACTTTCTACCGCTTGTTCCTGTTAGAGGTTGCGGGTGGCTGGAGCCTATCCCAGTGACTTTGGGCCTTAGGCGGGGTACACCCTGGACAGTGGCCAACTCGTCACAAGTTTGATTGACAGCTAGTGCCGCACGTTGCCGCCGTCTCCTCTCGCCGAGGGGCGGATACCGCTAGCAACCGCGCTCCTGATTAGTCTGTGTGGTTGCCACGATACACACTCGGATTTCCAAATATGGAGTCTGACTCCGCTTTAGCCGCTATAACTGCAAGCCGCGATTGGCTTCATTTGGCTGTAGCCAAACGCTATGGGTGACGTCACAATCCCATAGTCCACTGATATGTACGGTCTATGAGCTAGACGTAAGATTACTTCTGCAGTGTAGTTTAGTGCGTCAGTGCGCCGTTTTGTGGCCAAACACGTGTACTGGAGCTTTTCATACCTAAAATGGTTTCTATTCACGCCTCATCATTAAAGCAGAGTGAATAAGGCGTGCTTGGTACGTTTTGGGTGTAAACAGGTCCTAAATGGCCATACCTGCTGCCAGCGCCCAATCCTGTCACACCTTGGAAGCTCAGCAGGTCAGGGCCTGGTCAGTACATGGACGGGAGACCGCCGAAACACCAGGAGCCACAGGGGGCGCTGGAGGACGACATGACGTTGTGTCCTTAGACAAGACACATACGGGACCCACATCGCCCCGTATGAAAGTGTGAATGGTGGTGGGAGGGGCTGATGGTGCAGATTGGCAGCCTCGCTTCCATCAGTCTGTCCCCGGGCATCTGTGGCTACAATAGTAGCGTGGAGTGTGATGCATCATTATTATTGTTATTAAAAGCAGCAGTGTGTCTGCGAGGAGCACACTGCAGCTGTGATGTGGTTGTTAGCCACGCGGAAGGTGCCAGTCAGTCTTCATTCACCTGCCCTTCCCCCGCCCCCTCCCTCCTGCAGATGAGAGGACTACCCCGGGGCTGGGGCTGGGGACGGGGCGGGGGCTTGGCGGAGGCCTAATGGAGCAGGGCGTCCCACAGACGCCAAGTCTGCTTCTTTCCAGTGATTTTGGGCTTTTTTTTGTTAAGTCACTTGAAAATTTTGAGTCACACGTAGGGCTGCACTTTCACATCAACAGGTGATTTTTAGTCTTTTTTCAGGTCTGTTTCACAATTATAAACCTTGTAATCCTTGAAATGCATGCTGTCAATAGTTAAACAACATTTTAAAGCTGGGGGCGCACTAAAAGTTTGGCATTTAGTTTTAGCAGAGCTTAACGTTGAAAAAACGTTTTGCATGGGCTTAGAAAATGTTTTGGGTTTTTTAATTGTTGTTTAAATGTTTATCATTGTTATTGATAGGGTTAGTAATAATAATAATAATAACAATAATAATAGAGTGAGGGTTAGATTTAAGAACAGTTCTTTTGAACGTTGAGTGCTAGTCCTGCCCCACAATGAAATGCTGAACATTTAGAGAGCCCCTTTTAACAGTTATTCATGTTAAATATGCTATTACAAAATATGCACATCTCATTAGCAAAATTAACAAATTTGGAGAGATAGGATAGATTCACTATTAGATAAGAAATAGATTCACTATTAAGTGAATCGGACATTGGTTAAGTGTAGCTCCTTTAAATAAATCTTGTATTTTGAAAGAAAACATTTCAGAAATAGGGTTAGAGGGGTTTGAGAGTATGTTCATTTTGATTTCAAGAATAAATGATCTCCTTTCACACAGCACAGCAACGAGTAGCAGTTTTGGGACCATAAAAGATGGATGTGCGCTATGCTAATCCCAACAGAGGAACTAGCACAATAGCTACCACTACTCAGAGAATGCCCAAATCTGTCTTCAGTCAAGTTAAAATTCTAGTTTAAAGAATGCAGTTTTTCACTAACGCTGCAGAGCTCAAAACACTTCTGCATCAGCACACTGTAATCACCGACGCTCCACCACGCTCATTCACTTTGATGCTAGTTGCATCGTTTTTAGTTGGACACAATCTGCTTCTCTCCTCCGGCTCCTACACAGTTTAAATATTTTATACTTCTGTCTAGAGCTGGGCCATATAAACAAAAAACAATATCTCCATATTTTTTGGAGAACAAACAATGACATTCAGACGATGGTATTTTTTTATGATATTAGTCCTGGTTTGGTCCCTGCTTCAGTCCCGTTTTAGTCCCGTTTTAGTCTTGTTAGTTAATCCAAAAGAAATGTGTTCAAATGTGTTTTCAAACGTATTAGTTGAGGTTTAAGCCTCCGACAAATGTAAATATATATTTTTAAAAATATGAAAAATGTAAGTGCATTTCTTATAACCAACAATGACAATATTCTCTGATACATGCAGTATTTTGAAGTTCTACTAGAGGAAATACCAGAGCTAATACGCCTGAGTAGTTCAAACAGCCTGAATAAAGCAGAATCTAACCCTTTAAATGGGCGGTTCTTCAGCCTGGCGACCTGAGCTAAACCAGGATTAGCTCGGAGCAGGAGAGAGCAGAACAAACGCCAGAGCCAGAAGACGCTCCAGTGCTGCTGAAGAAGAGCGAGAGCGAGAGGAAGAAAGAGACGCCTGGGGGGAGGGAAGGGTGGGGGCGCTCTGTAAAAAGAGTAACCACTGTGAGTGCGCATGTGCGGCCCCAGCTCACGTGCACGCTCGTACAGTAGATCAGCTTACAGTGGGCTGGGACCGCCTTCAAGTCAGGAATGTTTGACTTCACTGCAAAAAACCAAGAGCTCAAACGTATAAAGAGCATACTGTGTATGCACCCGTTTTAAGTGCACAAGGATGATATGTAATACATTATAAACCAAATGTGTCTTATACTCTGTCATAAGCTTGAAATAAAGCCAATCAAATAATGTAATATATTGTATAATATTATTAGATAGACAGACAGATAGACAGATGGATAGGGAGAGAGGTATAGATATAGACAGATGTAGATAGATAAACGATCAATTGCGCGAAATAGGTCAAATAATCTAGACCTACTAAATATTAATGCTTCAGCCAGTTTGCCAGTTAACAAGTTAATTGATTAATCACAACTAACTAATTATAGAAATGGTTGTCAGCTAATTAAGTAATCGAATAATCGTTAATTGGTCTATAAATAGACTCCAGAATATGCCATGAGCGGAGAGATGAGCAGGAATCATGCAAAAATGACACTGAAAATTTATAAATTTAGTGGTTTTGATAAAAACACAGTTTTTTCTGTAAATATTCTCCACCAGGCCATCCTAAAATGGCTTCAGTTCAGCTTTATTTGGGTAAAATTAGGTAAAATTCTCACATTCATTAGTATCACACGCTAAACAACTAATCGATTAATCAGAGGAATAATTGCAAGACTATCCCATTACCAAAATAATTGTTAGTTGCAGCCCTACTCCAGACAAATATACATTACTCATTCATAGGTCAAACTATGTAAAGGGCTTTGAGTCTCTAGGAAAGACGCTACATCAGGTTCTCAAATGGTGTTATTTGAGTTCATTTGATGGGACTTTTTTACAGTGTGGACTAAAGCGTGGGGGGAGGGGGTAATTAGAACACAAAGTCATGTCCGGACACCAGAATGAGCACACGCCGGCACAAGTGTAGTTTTTCTCACACGTGCACACTCCTGCACAGCTCCGTGCACACCATATCTGCCTCACCAAATGATTACACTAATTAAACATCATTTGAAATATTTATCAAGATAAACTCGTCTGTTGTTTCACTGCTCATTATAAATGCAATATTCCCCCCAAAATGTATTTCTATTTAAATAGGGACGCATATGAAAATTTAACATTGACGCCATTTATTTTTATTACTTTGGCAACTGAGCCTTGAAATAAGAAAAAGAAAGGCAAGAAGCCATTTCAAATATATCATGAATTTCGGTTTAGAGGGTAAAAAAAAAGGAAGAAAAAAAATCAAACATGTCAAAGCTGCAGCTATTCCGATATTTGGTATTTAAACTTTTACAGTGTACAGCTGACAATATCTCTCCTACTTTTCCAGAGCCTGTTCTGTAAAAAAAACACTCAGAAGATATTAAGTTAAATGTGGTCAGGTTAAAAAAGGTAAAGAGGTTAAAAGTTATATTTCCTGTACGACACTACACTCAATATTGACAGTAAAAGGCAAATATGTAGATCAGATAAAATGACAGATTTACTATGCTGTTCACAAATGTAATTTTTACTAGTTAAAATGTATCCACACATCAAGCGTTGAGGATACAACTCAAGATATTTCTAATATGTGACAAAGAAGCTAAAATGATAAAAGTCAACATTAAAATGAAAGATTCAAGTAATAACCATTTCCTTTTGCAGCGTCTAAGGCGTTGTACTGTCAACTCTGACAACTGACTGGTTCCTGCAAGAATTCTGCTTTTGCCTTGGCTTCTCGGTTGTGCTTAGTGACTGGTGTCCATGCTAACTTGGAGCACAACCACGGCACAACACCCTGAAGGCATCCCCAGCTGCAGCACACAAGCTCCCTTTGTGTGTCCCCAGTGTGTAGCCTTTAGCTTTAGCCTAGCTCCGGTGCATATTCTCTCCACACAACAACTTTGTCCTGCTATTGTCTGCTGCTCATGTGTGCACTAGCCGGCTAACAGCTGACGGCTCTTACCAAATATCCCCGGGCTTAGCGCACCTCCTTGTCTGGTCCCGGGACGTGGGAGTAGAAGCCAGCAGCCAGCTCAGCAGATTCCCTTTCCTTGCTCTCCCAGCTTTGTGTGTACTGTTGTCCCTTTAAAGTGCGGTCGGCCCCCACCTCCCGGCTCACTCACGGAAAGCTAACACATCCAGGATAAAACGCCGCTCCTGCATGACACTGTGGTCGCAAGCATGTCTCCGAAACTTCACAATTCAAGTTCTGACGCTTGGCAAAAGAAAGACTTGTGAAGACAATCCAGTAGAAGTGGTCTTTGTCTGCTCCTGGTCCTCTCCTTTATGTTAAAACACTGCTTTCCTCCTCTACACCACCAACAGCACCGGTCCTTCTCTGTGTCATCAAGCGCTTTGGAATGATCCTGCCTTTGAACTCCGGCACGGAAATTCTAGCCTTGTTTTTTGTCACTCATATTCAAACAAAGAAAAGCAAAAAGGAACAGAGCAAACAGTCACTCTCTCGCAGCAGCTCGGAGCCCAACCCCCAGCCTGCCGTCCCTTTTTTCACTCCTGCCTTTCTCTAAACAGCCCCTCCCCCTCACCCCCTCCTCCACAGCCTGATCTGGCCTGGTTCTCATTCGTCTAGCACGCCCCCCTCCCCTCTCTCTCTCTTTGCCTGTCAAACAGATGGGATTGGAGAGCGCTCTCTAGTAGATCTCAGGTTGCTTTCATAGGGGCCGGCAGCAGCACATATGGATTTGACCTTCAGGGAAAAGAAACGCATGTAGAAGTATCACACCTATATGGAACTGAGGGAGCTGTCTGCCTATATGTTCCTCGGGGCTGTGCGCATTCACCTGACTAACAAAGGATGGACTCTAAAAGACGAGAGCTGCATGGCACACATACTGGACTTTTACACACACCAAAAGTAGTTCTACAATTTGTCATAATCATGCCGACACATTCACACAAACAAGCTGGTGGAGGGTCTTGCTCAAGGATACAACAAGCAATGCCAGAGGTGAGGATAGAAACGCAAACCTTTAGATTGATGAGGCAAGCATCCCATCCAATGCCACTCCAGTTGTCTCTCACTGATTGTAAATAGGCCTGTCACAATAAAACTGAGCTGGAACAAGATTTTTAAGCGTTCCATAGTTTTTGAGTACATTTTCTTTGCAATTGAGGGGACATTGTTGTTACCTTTTTACTGTAATATGACAACATTTGCACAGTAGATGATTGAATAAGCAACACTGATGGCTAATTATTGGATTATTAAATTATACTGTATGTTTAAAAATGGTTTACTGATTATCTTTAAGGTTATTGTGTCAGTAGTTTCAATATTATTGTTGTAGCAATATATTGGGCTCGTGAAATCCTGAAATCTCGACAAATCCTTATCCCACCTAAAAAATGGTAAATGGTAAATGGTCACATTTATATAGCGCTTTTCTACCTTTTTTAAGGCACTCAAAGCGCTTTACATCAAGGAACCAGTCACCCATCCACTCACACATTCATACACCAGTGTACGCAGACACTGGGGGCGAAGTGCCAACCTGCGGGTCAGAGGATCTGACCACTCAACTACTCCATGTCTGGAGTGGGATTCGAACCGCCGACCTTCGGATCAGAAGGCGCCCACTCTACCTACTGTGCTACTGCCGCCCCTAAATAAGGAGATACATTATCAGTATTGAGGACAGCTAATGCTGTATCAATATATCATGAGTATTTGATATATTTTAATATCTTGTTGCTTATGCAAAACATTTGACATGTTCACTGTTTTGATGATTAAAATGGGTGTGTTAATTTTAAGTTTATAATATTAAGTTTGTGCAGATCATAATTTAACAAGAACAAAAATGCTGCTCTAAAAAATTTCTGAAAATGTTGCAGAATAAATATGCAAATATATACATACATATATATATATATATATATATATATACACATATACACACATATATATATATATATATATATATATATATATATATATATATATATATATATATATATATATATATATATATATATATATATATATATATATATATATATATATATATATATATATATATATATAGCTGTTCCTGCTCTTTTTTTGACTGGATTTTTCACTGCCCCAAGTGCTCCGATCACTATGGGCACCACTTTGACCTTCACCCTCCAGGCCTTCTCCAGATCTTCTCTGAGCCCTTGGTATTTCTCTAGTTTCTCGTGTTCTTTCTCCTGATGTTGCCATCACTTGGTGATAGCACGTCAATCACAACGGCCTTCCTCTGCTCTTTATCCACCTCACGATGTCTGGTTGGTTTGCCATTACCATCGGTCAGTCTGTATCTGGAAGTCCCACAGGATCTTCGCTTGGTCATTCTCTACCACCTTTGGAGGTGTTTTTGACCTTGGGGTTTCCAGTCAATACTCCGCACAGATGCTTCTGTACACTATACCAGCCACTTGGTTATGGCATTTGGTAAGGAGCTTTCATGTCTGAACATCCGTGGTCTGTATTTCTTCCTTTGGCCACTTTATTATGCCCGCAGGGTATCCGATCACTGGCAGGGCGTAGCTGTTTATCCTCCGGGACTTGTTCTTGCCATTGAGCCGGCTTCTTAGGACTTGCCTTACTCGCTGGAAGTACTTGGCTGTTGCTGCTTTCCTTGTTGCCTCTTGGAGGTTGCCATTTGCCTGTGGTATCCCAAGGTACTTGTACCCATCCTCAATGTCTGCTATTGTTCCTGCTGGGAGTGAGACCTTTTGTGTGGACTACCTTCCCTTTCTTTGTTACCGACTACACCTCCAGCCCGAATGTAGATCCTGGTGGTGTGGATCAGTGAGTCGATATCTCACTCTAGCATACAGCTTGATGTCATCCATGTAGAGGAGGTGACTGATGGTGGCCCCATTCCACAGTCGGTATCCAGAGCCAGTTTTGTTGATTATTTAGCTGAGGCGGTTCCAACCTGTGCAGGACGGGTGGTGATTGAGACTGTCAATTTCACATGGTAACTGTCACAAATGGGTGTTTGATGTGCCTGGTTATGTGAATGCAATGATTTGACTGTCTTTTCTCGGTTCTGTTTGTTTTCATGCACATTGTTTGTCCAACACAAATTTCTCCATTAGGAGACAATAAAGATCTAATCTAAATCTAGTGTAAAGAACAGCAGTGGGGACAGTGCATCTTGGGCGACTGTTCCATTCAGGGTGAGTCCCATCCCTCGGCAGCTGGGCATGGAGTGCAGTGAGTTTCTTTAGCCAGTAGGTGTGGATCATGTCTGGGCCTGGGGCTGTCCAGTTTTTCATGCCTGAGACTCTTTCTTGAATATCTGCCACTGTGATTGTGCGCTCTGCTGAGAAGGTGATCAGCTGCAGCCTTCCATCTGTCCAGGACCTGTGCATCTCCAGGACCTGTACATCTCCAGGACCTGTACGTCTCCAGGACACTGGGACAAGCAGGTCGGATCACAGCTGACCCTTCTCACCTGGACATGGACTATTTAAGCCCCTCCCCTCGGGCAGGAGGCTACGGTTCATCCGGACCAGAACCTCCCACCACAAGAACAGTTTCTTTCCCTCTGCTGTTGGACTCATGAACACTTTAGAACACCTGCCACTTTAACAATAATATTATAAAAGAACTATCTATTTGCACTGACACATTTGCACATCACATCTTCCAACTGTACATTCTGTATATAGTCTTAGTCTATTCTATTTTATTTTATTCTTAATCTTATGCATGCCTCTTTTATATATTTTACTATATTTAATTCATTGTTTAATGTTGCACTTTACGCCAAAGCAAGTTCCTATGTTTGTGAATTTTGATCACTGACAATGGCAATGAACAGATTCTGACCTGATTCTGACTCTGTCAGCGGACTCACTTCTCTCTTTTTTCCTCTATCTTGATTTTTGCCTTGATGTTCTTAATATATGGAATAAAAGTGAGCTCAGAGTCAATGCCCATTTTTAACTTCTGCTGATGGATTTAAAGACTGTGCTTGTAGTTTGGGTAAAAAATTCTCTCTTTGGGCCTCAGGACCGATGACTAAAATCTCAGTTTTGTCCTGGTTAAGCTGGAGAAAGTTTTCTGCCATCCAGGATTTAATGTAAAAAAACCAAAACAAAAAAACCTACAAAAACCAAGGAAAACATTCCCACAAGTGCAAAGAATCAGTGCACATGATAAATCAAATATTGAACGATAAGTGGCAGTAATTATGGTGACTGGCCTACTTCTATGATCGCGTCATTGAAAGCAGAGTAGAGGGAAGCACTAACAGCACTTGAGCAAAATCAAACAGTGGACCATAGACATGAGTCCTCAGCGGTCTGAATGGAACACACAAATGCTACACAAAGCACAATGTGAATGCAGGTGTGAATGAGTAAAGACTGAATGGATACGGAGGGGCTCAGGAGAGAGACCCTGTCAGTGTGGTGGCATTACATAATTGTATCGATTAATGGCTCAAGTGATTTGGCCCAGAGCCAAAAGCATCAGTAACACTCTGATGATGACACTCTGTAAGACAGACGCTCTCCTCTGTGACTCTATATTCACATGAATATGGGAAAGAACACTGGTAATTCCAATTTGCCCACAGCAACACTGGATTAAGGCCATTTACATGCGTTAGAGCGCCCCCTGGAGCAGCCCCAGTGCACTAGATTAAGTTCTGCTTACTTCTCTTTAGGTTCGCTCCTGTTCATATGCACCACTTATTCTCCCCACACGCTGACCATGAGCCACATGAGTGACATCAGCTGACCAAAGCACTTATCTCCATGACAACAGGCTTCAAGTGAAAACAGCCAGTTAATGTGCACGTCCATACTTTGTTTCCTGGTGGTTTAGGTTACGCACCATGAGGACAATGTGTCATAGTGGAACAGAAAAGCGGAGCATGCACAGAGGCTCACCTGGGCTGCACAGAGGCTCACCTGGGCTGCACAGAGGCTCACCTGGCTGCACAGAGGCTCACCTGGCTGCTGCACAGAGGCTCACCTGGGCTGCTGCACAGAGGCTCACCTGGGCTGCTGCACAGAGGCTCACCTGGCTGCACAGAGGCTCACCTGGCTGCTGCACAGAGGCTCACCTGGCTGCTGCACAGAGGCTCACCTGGGCTGCACAGAGGCTCACCTGGGCTGCTGCACAGAGGCTCGCCTGGCTGCTGCACAGAGGCTCACCTGGCTGCTGCACAGAGGCTCACCTGGGCTGCTGCACAGAGGCTCACCTGGGCTGCTGCACAGAGGCTCACCTGGGCTGCTGCACAGAGGCTCACCTGGGCTGCTGCACAGAGGCTCACCTGGGCTGCTGCACAGAGGCTCACCTGGGCTGCTGCACAGAGGCTCACCTGGGCTGCTGCACAGAGGCTCACCTGGGCTGCTGCACAGAAGCTCGGCTAGCTGCTGCACAGAGGCTCAGTTAGTTAGTTTCTTTTCTGAAACATTTTTAACCAAATAAAGGTTGAAATATGGGCTTATAGATAGAGAATATTTATTAATAAAGCGTATTATCGATAACAATCAGAAATAGTTATAGTAATATTCTTTTTCAACATTTTGATTTAATACTTTCCTGGTTATAAAATGTTGTTTGTTTTATTGTCTGTTTAGTCCAGACAAACATTACCATTATGCAGTCTTTTAGAATTGATATGTTAGTATTTTTGGTATGGATCCACCCATCACTAGTGGCCTGCCCACAAAGATCTTCTGGCGATATGGGTGTCAAGTCTTGCTGTAACGATATTATTGCGATATTTTCCCCTCATTTGCATATATTTTTCATGTCTTTTCCAGGTATAAAGGATAACAATCAAGTACTCAACTCTTACTTTAAAATATAGTATCTTAGGTACAAATGTTGCATTGGAGACATTTGGAGTGTTAAAAGCTGGAGTTGCTTTATCCATTACTCAGGTATTTTAAACATTTCTATTTTATTGATCTTAATTTATGTGTGCATGAAATAATGAAAAAATGATGCGGATTTTGAAGCAAGAGCTTTAACCATAAAAGACTTTAACATTCACTTTCCATTTCTGTACTAAACAAAACAGCGCTTTTGAATGGTGTGAATATTTAAGGGTTAACCAGTAGGAATTATTGCACATCTTTGTGATATGCATATTGCACTTGTTATTATAGCGATAACGATATTTTTGTATATATTGTGCAGCCCTAGCCCTAGTCTAAGCACAATGGCACGTGTTTCACACAAACACTTCCAGTGTGTCATCTCTCTGAAACCCATGCATATAAACAACACCTGAAAAAAGAGTTGATCTGTATCTTTCTTTGAGCAGACTAGTCAAGGAATAAATGTCATGGAACTAGACAAGTGCCACGGCATGTTTTGAGATTTGAAGTCGGACAACAAGAGGCCAAATCTCACTACACTTCAAATGAGAAAAACACAGTCTTTTAACAATTACAGTCACTTTAACAGCATTACAGAGTATCACACAGGTCGTCCAAAACGTTATCACAGAATGTTTGATCACTGTCTACAGCTGGGAAGTTTGGGCCTGGAGGCGTCCTGAGGTGAGGACAGCAGAAGACACATGGAGGTGAGAGAGAGACAGTCTCTGCAGAAGGATGATGCAAGAAGTAGCAACGGTGTGAGGAGAACGTGTACGGTGTGAGGAGGACGTGTACGGTGTGAGAGGACGTGTACGGTGTGAGGAGGATGTGTACGGTGTGAGGAGGACGTGTACGGTGTGAGGAGGACATGTGAGGAGGACGTGTACGGTGTGAGGAACGGTGTGAAGGGGACGTGTACGGTGTGAGGAGGACGTGTACGGTGTGAGGAGGACATGTGAGGAGGACATGTGAGGAGGACGTGTACGGTGTGAGGAGGACGTGTACGGTGTGAAGGGGACGTGTACGGTGTGAGGAGGACATGTGAGGAGACGTGTACGGTGTGAAGGGGACGTGTACGGTGTGAAGGGGACGTGTACGGTGTGAGGAGGACGTGTACGGTGTGAGGAGGACATGTGAGGAGGACATGTGAGGAGGACGTGTACGGTGTGAAGGGGACGTGTACGGAGTGAGGAGGACGTGTGGAGGAGGACGTGTGAGGAGGACGTGTGAACGAGGACGTGTGGAGGAGGAGGACGTGTGGAGGAGGACATGTGAAGGAGGACATGTGAGGAGGAGGACATGTGAGGAGGACGTGTGGGGGAGGATGTGGAAGAGGACGTGTGGAGGAGGACGTGTGAGGAGGACGTTTGAGGAGGACGTTTGAGGAGGACGTGTGAGGAGGACGTGTGGAGGACATGTGGAGGAAGACATGTGGAGGAGGACATGTGGAGGAGGATGTGTGAGGAGGACATGTGGAGGAGGATGAGTGAGGAGGACGTGTGAGGAGGACGTGTGAGGAGGACGTGTGAGGAGGACGTGGAGGAGGACGTGGAGGAGGACGTGTGAGGAGGACATGTGAAGGAGGACGTGTGGAGGAGGATGTGTGGAGGACATGTGGAGGAGGACGTGGAGGAGGACGTGTCAGGAGGACGTGAGGAGGACATGTGAGGAGGACGTGTGAAGGACATGTGGAGGAAGATGTGGAGGAGGACGTGTCAGAAGGACGTGAGGAGGACATGTGAGGAGGACACGTACGGTGTGAGGAGGACGTGTGGAGGAGGACATGTGGACGAGGACGTGTGGAGGAAGAGGACGTGTGAGGAGAACGTGTGAGGAGGACGTGAGAGGACGTGGAGGAGGACGTGTGAGAAGGACGTGTGAGGAGGACGTGGAGGAGGATGTGTGAGGAGGACGTATGGAGGAGGACGTGGAGGAAGAGGACATGAAAGTACTTTTCAAATGAATAGGTGACCAAAATTCTTATTTTTCTGTTGCAGGTGAGACGTTCGAGTGTGACAAAGCGACACAGCAAATATCACAATAAACAGTAATCTTTTAAACACTAAATGACTGACCTGAAGCAGGACACTGTGAATAAACCCTTTTGTAAATGAACCGTATTTAAAAAGAAATCACAAACTGCAACAACTAAACAGCAGAATAAAGCGCTGAAGTAATCAGCCGGTGCCATCACAGAGTGGCAGACGTCAGGAGCTGGAGCCGAGCGCTGATGGCCCAGACACACTTTCAAGCTTCAAACGTCTGTCAGGACACACTCATTTTAAATTTGTGCTACTGTCTTGCTCCGTGTCTGTGCTCCTCCATGTTTCGTCGCGGGACAGTCTGAGGGGTCTATTTCTGTGTGTCTGGGTGAGCCTCCTCTGTCCGTGGAGCCAGCCTGAAGTGGGCTGTGTCTGTGGAGCTCGGAGTGTGCAGAGACAGAGGGGGAAAGGTGAGACTGAGGGAGGGGGGACACGGGTGAACAAAGAGAGGAGCGGGGCCAGGAAACAGGACGTGGGACTCTCATGATGTAACGCTGCTCTCACACATGAAACCAGAAGGACGGCACAACAACAGCAAGACTTGTTTAGCTCAGTCTTTGGAGTAAAATGACATTTATCTTTATGACAAGATGTGGTCAGATAAGTTGTGGTAATATTAATAAAATCTCCCAA